>CM076574.1:1007946497-1008143707 GCA_034641835.2 Pinus albicaulis | reverse complement strand
ACCCTGTTAGTGTCAGTCTTTGCAGCCTTCCTCTACTGATCAAACATGCTCTTACAAAGTGATTTTAAGGTGTCAAGGTCAAATTTTGTCATTTCAGTGAGTCTTCAAGTAAAATTTGGTAACTAAGTATTAGGTCCAGGGTTTGCTTTTACTCTTGTCAAAGTTGTCCAAATGTCGGTCCATGTCATCATTAAGTTGAGTGTACCATCATTCAGAGGGATTTCATCATCATTTTAGGTTCCAATGGGTCATTTTACACCTTTTTCATGCTTCAGTTGTGCCTAGGTAAGGTTCATTTCCCTCTCCTAGGGTTTTGGAGGTAATTTATCTTGGATGGTCAAATCATCAGCAAAAATTGTATCCTAATTTTCATACACCTTCCCTTATCCTTAATGTACCTTATTAAACACTTCCCATCACTGAGATCCCCCAAATTCCTCATTTTTGCACAAACCCTAGTTTCTTGCTACAACTTGGCAATTTTCTAGGCTAGGCCTGTGTTTTTCCCTTTTGGACCCCCTCCCCTCACTCAATTTATGAGATTCCACTTTCCCCCACTTCCTAACATCCCTCCCTACTTCCAACAATTTTCTAAAGAATTTATAGGCCCCTTATCCCCTTCATTTCACTTCATTTCGACAAATCCCTTGTTCCACACATCGAGATAGGTTTTACTCCAATGATGTTTTTGAGCAATAAAAGATGGATTTTGGAAACAAGAGAGAGTTTTTTGTCCAAAATAGGCCAAGGAAGAAAAACCTCCTTTAATTTTTACACATGTGTCATGGTTTTAGAGAAATGTCAAAAATACAGCTGCCTCAGGAGAATTGATGCACCTCTGAAGTGACCTTGGGAAAATCAATATTTCTCCTAGCTTGGTTGGCCAAATGACTTTTTTGATGAGTTAAATGATAACTATACACAAATATATTTCCAATGAGCTATCATGAGCTCAATTTGGAGTTGAGGAAGACCTTCAAAAGTTGATGCAACAACACTCTGCCTTGAGGCAGCCTCATTTTTCTCATTTTGACCAGTCTTGGGAGATTTGATTTTTGACAAGGCAAATGAACTCCAAATTGAAAAATTCCAGTTGGGATGTAAAGTAGACTCCATAATATTTCCAATGCGATATCCTGTTCTCAATTTGAACACTAGGAAGGTCTCCAAAAGTATCCTTCGAAATGGCGCGATGCATAGAGATGGCGCGGCGCATTAGGCAGCCCTCTGCAGTGTAAAAAATGAACTGGCGCGGCGCATTGGGCTAAGAAGCCTGAAAAACCATTCAATTATTCCTCCAAAAGCTCCAAAATTAAAAATTATTCATTCCACAACTAAGTTAACATCTCCATATTTCAAATATATGAGTTTCCATCAGTGTTTATGGTGTTTCAATAGGTGAAAAATAAAACCCTAGCTCCTTGCACAGTTTCATTGAAAATCTTCCTAAGGTTTGCAAAATTGCCATTTTTTGTTGTCTTATTCCCCTCTACCACTTTCAAATCCCCTTCAATACATTTCATTAGTTTCATTTCCCATATCCATAAATTCATCTACCCCTATCCCATATTCCCATTATCCCATCCTAATTACAAATTTCCCAAACCCCAAATGCTATCCCAAAAACCTAGTGACTGCCCCTAAAACTCTTTAGTTTCCCAAATTTAAATTAGAAATACTCCCAAAATTCCCCTTACCCTCTCCCTCCATAGCCCCTCACATATTTCCATACATTTGGCAACGAAAACCAAAGACACCAAAACTCCTGATATTCATCTAAGGCAACATAGACCTTGGACATCATGGAGATGGATATTTATTATGACCGAGACAGTGACTCTACAACCGAATTGCATGCACCAAGGAGACCAGAAGCTATTGGAGAAGGCAAACAAGGAAAATAACATGTTGAGGCACATGAAGAATCATTGTTGGGCACGAAATCATGTTTGCAAGGAGCGAATCAAAATCATGAAGGCAAAGCTAAAGAGGGCACTAAAGCGTCGCAAAGGCATGTTAGACTCCAAATATTGGCCAAATCTTCCTTGGCCCAGCATAGCACTTGATGGAGGACACTCAGCCCAAATTTCAAGAAATTTGGGAAAATTTTTGTCAATTTTGAATTTTTTGGCCTTAACACAGATTTTCCTGCCCAATGCGTAGCGCCACTTGGCACGCGCTTATAATTGGCAGCTCTTCTGGAGGAAAAAATTGTATTTCTGGATTTTTCATCAAAATTTATGCATGCATATGAATTATCTAAGGATTTCATCAAGTTCTGGGTTGCCTAAAGGGTCAAAAACACCCTAAAAATGGCCTTTCTACCACTTTTTGCACACATAGGAAGCAGTGTTGGGAGAATTGATTTTTGGAGGGTCAAATGGCAACCAAATCCATAAATTCCACTTGGGTGGGAAATTAGATAGGTATTTCTTTCCAACAAGCTATCCTACGCTCAATTTTAACTTCGAGAAGGGCCTAAAAATCAGCTCCAAACTTGTGCTATGCATAGAGATTCCAGGCGCGGCGCATAGAGGAATTTGCCCTATTTTTTACTCAGCAGCTCAGAATTTCGCCTATTTCTGGCCAGTTTCACTTTTTCATGTAACTCTTAATTTACCTTGATGTAATTTCATAACCATGATGTAATTTTGGAACATTTTTACTCATTCTAGAAGATTCATTCACCAAAAGGTGAAATGTAAGTGAATGGATCAGTTTCCTAGCATATAGAGGCAAGTTGTTTCATTGCCTATTTTCTAGTTCTTAGTTTAGATATGGTTGAAACAGCTCCTAGAATGATGAGCTCTACCCCTAGAGGCATGGGGAGGAGTTAGGCTTGTCTATATGATGTATTTTCTCAGTAATTTTGAAGGGTTGGACACCTGGGATTGCTTGGCACTTCATTGTACATTTCATCTCTGCACTTTTGGCAAAGGAATAGACTAGGGTTTGCAGCACTCTTTGGGATCCATGTGGCTCTGTGTTTTGATGGTGTTTTTCTATATGTAATTTTAAGTTCACTGATGTTTATGTGTATCATTTTCCCTTCTCTTTTCTTCTTAAATTAAACAAATCAGTGTTAAAGGTGGAATTCATTAGCTTGCTTTGATCTGCCTTCAGTTTGTTTAATTTTCCATGTTTTCATCTGTTTGAGGAGGAATATTGAGACCCTCTTGCCCTCTTCAGCTCCTCGCCGGTCTGATACATCCGTTCATTCAATCAAAAGCATCAAATCAATTTCCTTCCTTGCCCCAATCAGAACTCTGCAAAAACTAGGCCTTATCCCCGCACCCAAAACTGCCTTTCCCTTTGATCCAACAAAAACCCCCAAAAACACAATCAAACTCCTTCACTTATATACCTAGCCTAAAATTAGATTTTATTTCAAGTCATCTCAAGCCCTATTGATTATATTTGCTAAGATTGACCGGGAGAGAGCCCTTTCCTATTCTGGTAGGGCTAGCTACCAGACTGAGCGTGGTTTGATGTTACCCTGAACTCTGCCTTTTTCAGCCTGAGGTAGATTTAGGCAATAACATAGTGGCGACCATACTGGGGAAGAAAATGGTTTTCTTGTTGGTGTTATTTGTTTTATAAGCTACATACGGAGCCTGAAGTTATTCTAGGTAGCCTTCGAAATGCTCTTGCTTTGCATTAGTGAAAGTAGATAAACACTGCTTCAGTCAATCTCCGATCTAGTTTGTAAATGTAACATCTAACTTGTAAATTTCCCCAGTACATGTATCAAGTTAGGTCTGATGGTTGATGGTGGACAACGATTAGACATAATAAGGTTGAAATCATTCACCTGGTGACTCTAATTCAATGTAGAGACTCCACTGGAGGACTAACTCTTTCTCTGAGAAAATGGAAGGATATTACACTAAGTTCAGGTATCCAAAGTGGAATGGTATTCAGGATCTAGTCTAATTTCTTGCAAATTACTTCTTTGTTGTTCTTGAAGCTGTCCTAAAATTTTTCAGAATTTGTTGTATGATAAAGGTGATCAAAATCTTCACTCAACCTATTCAAAAAGTGTAAATACTGAGTTTCCCTTTGATCCTGGCCTCCTTACTTTTCCCACATCTTATGATGACTCTCTTCAGAGTGATGAGCCTAAAGAAAAAAAAACTGATCCCGTAGCTCTTGTATATACTCCTACACCTTTTATAGTCCCAGATAGGTATAAATCTCTTGTTTTACCTTCTATTCTCCATGCTTTCCCTGCAAATTATTACCTATATTTGCCGAGATTTGACGGTGAATGTAACAATGTCAACGCTAAGCAACATGTGCAGGATGTAGAGACTTTCCTATACCTCTTTGAAGTTGATGAAGAAGATGTTCATATTAGAATTTTTGCTCTTTCTTTGCAAGGCAAAGTCAAGAGTTGGTTCAAAGCCCTGCCTGTTGCGAATATCTTAGATTTCCAGTATTTCGTCAAAGTTTTCCTCGACAGGTGGGTGATCAGACAAAACCATTTCCTTATTTTAGGCAAGTATGCCTAGCTGAAAAGACAGTCAGGGGAGACAGCTCAACAATTTTCCGCTAGATTCAATCGAGTCTATTATTCGATACTTTTTGATATAAGACCTCCTCCTAGATCTGCTCTCTTGCATTACCCAGGTTCTTTTGATCCGGAAATGGAGTTTCAGTTGAGAGAAAGGAATGTTGCAACACTTGAAAAGATACAGAACAGTGCAGTAAATGTAGAGGCTCATTTGCTGATCCGAAGGGCAAGGTTGAAGGAAGAAGAGATGAAAAACATAGATTCGGAGAAATTGACATCTCTATAGGTAAAGCTTGACATTTTGGTAAGTGCAGTGGAAGAGATGATGCAAAAGATCACCACAAGGAATGAGTATAATGTTCAAGCCCATGGCTCGCTGATTGAAGAAGAACAAGTTGTTGATCCAAAACATTTTGTTTCTTATTCCAGTTGTCATAGTGATTGTTTTATAGATCATCTTGGAGAAGATAGAGCTGTTGATATGACATGTATGCTTGATGATGTGTTTTATACTGATTATTTGCCTCAGTTTGATTAGTATGATGATGATCATGTTCTCCAAACAGAAGCTAATCTTGCAGACAAATCAGCAACTAGTTTGTGTAAGGAGGAAGTTCACTTTCAGCAGCTTGAGTACAGTGATCAACCAATGCATATCAGCTATGAAAATGACAAGGAAAGTGCAGCAAATTTTGAAGTAAGTGAAGGATCTTTGCCTTTTTGTTTTGATTCGTTTTAGTTCATCAGAGACAACTTTCATGCAATCCGAAATCAACTGTCGACAAGTCTTGATTTGGACCATCTTGAGGGCAATAAAAACCTTGTTCAAGACTTCTCATATCCCGATTTGCAGCCCCCGAATGCCATTGATTGTCAAGTTGTAGATGAAGACTTGGATGCTGGCACATATGATCAAATGATACAAGATGATTCCGTACCATTTTTTTTTGAATCATTTCAGTTTTTGAAGAATAAATTGCATAGTAAATCTTCAAATGAGCAGCTTGTAGAAAATCATGTAATCTCATAAGAAACAATAGAAAATGGGTTGCAGTAGTCTTTTCAAGTTTTTCACGATCCAATAGCTGATGTGTTGGGTGATGTATGCAGTCAAATTTTTTCTCCATTGACTACACATGATCTTGAAACGTGTACTGACACAAACATGATCCGGCAGCCGGTCTCTTTGTCATTTTCAACAGGAGTCTCGTCACAAATCTCAAAACAAAGTTTTCATTCATGGTATGAGGAGAAGAAAATTAATCCATTGGATGAGCTAAGTGCCAGTGTGCATGAACTTCAAGATCCTTATGTAGTGTTTTTGGAGGCAGATAGAGAATCCATATTATTCAACGGATCTGTTCACAAGTTTTCATGGGAGTTTCCTTTCAGTATTTCTCTCTTGTTGTTCATAAATGAGCACTTGCAGAGAATCCAAACAGCAGTTGTAATACTTACTTGGTTGCATTGGTTGTTTCATTTCACTTGATCAGGTGATGAATGAAACTGTTAGAGTAGGTTGTATTGAATAAGCTTCAGATTGAGCATATTTACAATTTTTTGGTTGTGTTTAAGTATCGAGTCAGTTCTTAGTTGAGTGAGAGTCAATTTGTGTCTTCAAGTCATCAGTTTTCAGTCATGCATTTTAGCTTGAGTTTTTATTCCATTGCCCAATGGATGAAGGCACTGTCTGCTTTCCAAAGATCTGTAGTTCTTGGCACCTCCAAGGAGCTACAATCCCCATTGGAGCCAACGTTAGTTTCAATCTTTGCAGCCTTCCTCCAGTGATCAAACATGCTCTTACAAATTGATTTTAACGTGTCAAGGTCAAATTTTTTCATTTCAGTGAGTCTTCAAGTAAAATTTGGTCACTAGGTATTAGGTCTAGGGTTTTCTTTTACTCTTGTCAAATTTGTCCAAATGTCGGTCCATGTCATCATTCAGCTAAGTGTACCATAATTTAGAGGGATTTCATATCATTTCAGGTTCCAATGGGTCATTTTACACCTTGTTCATGCTTCAGTTGTGCCTAGGTAAAGTTCATTTCCCTCTCCTAGGGTTTTGGAGGTAATTTCTCTTGGATGGTCAAATCATCAGCAAATCTTGTATCCTGATGTTCATACACCTTCCCTTATCCTTAATGTACCTTATTAAACACTTCCCATAACTGAGATTCCCCAAATTCCTCATTTTTTCACAAACCCTAGTTTCTTGCTACAACTTGGCAATTTTCTAGGCTAGGCTTGTGTTTTGCCCTTTTGGACCCCTTCCCCTCACTCAATTTCTGAGATTCCACTTTCCCCCGCTTCCTAACATCCCTCCCTACTCCCCAAAATTTTCTCAAGAATTTATAAGCCCCTTATCCCCTTCATTTCACTTCATTTCGACAAATCCCTTGTTCCACACATCGGGATAGGTTTTACTCCAATGATGTTTATGAGCCATAAAAGATGAATTTTGGAAAACTGAGAGAGGTTTTTGTCCAAAATAGGCCAAGGAAGAAAAATATCCTTCACTTTTTACACAGGTGTCATGGTTTTATAGAAATTTCAAAAATACAGCTGCCTCAGGAGAATTGATGCACCTCTGAAGTGACCTTGGGAAAATCAAGATTTCTCCTAGCTTGGTTGGCCAAATGACTTTCTTGATGATTCAAATGATAACTTGACACAAAGGTATTTCCAATGAGCTATCATGAGCTCAATTTGGAGTTGAGGAAGACCTTCAAAAGTTGACTGCAACAGCACTCTGCCTTGAGGCAGCCTCATTTTGCTCATTTTGACCAGTCTTGGGAGATTTGATTTTTGACAAGGAAAATGAACTCCAAATTGAAAAATTCCAGTTGGTTTGGAAAGAAGACTCAATAATATTTCCAACGAGCTATCCTATGCCCAATTTGGACACCGGGAAGGTCTCCAAAAGTCTCCTGAAAAATGGCACGACGCATTGGGCAGCCCTCTGTAGTGTTAAAAATGAACTGGCGCGGCGCATAGAGATGGTGCGGCGCATTGGGCTAAAAAGTCTGAAAAACCATTCAATTATTCCTCCAAAAGCTCAAAAATTGAAAATTATTCATTCCAAAAATAATTTAACATCTCCATATTGCCAATATATGAGTTTCCATCAGTGTTTATGGTGTTTCAATAGGTGAAAAATAAAACCCTAGCTCCTTGCATAGTTTCATTGAAAATCTTCCTAAGGTTTGCAAAATTGCCATTTTTTGTTGTCTTATTCCCCTCTACCACTTTCACATCCCCTTCACTAAATTTCACTAGTTTCATTTCCCATATCCCTAAATTCATTTACCCCTATCCCATATTCCCATTATCCCATCCTAATTACAAATTTCCCAAACCCCAAATGCTATCCCAAAAACCTAGTGACTGCCCCTAAAACTCTTTAGTTTCCCAAATTTCAATTAAAAATACTCCCAAAATTCCCCTTACCCTCTCCCTGCATAGCCCGTCACATATTTCCATACATTTGGCAACGAAAACCAAAGACACCAAAACTCTCGATATTCATCTAAGGCAACATAGACCTTGGACATCATGGAGACGGATATTTCTTATGATCGAGACAGTGAATCTACAACCGAATTGCATGCACCAAGGAGACCAAAAGCTGTTGGAGAAGGAAAACAAGGAAAATAACATGTTCAGGCACATGAAGAATCATTGTTGGGCGCGAAATCATGTTTGCAAGGCGTGAATCAAAATCCTGAAGGCAAAGCTAAAGAGGGCACTACAGCGTCACAAAAGGCATGTTAGACTCAAAATATTGGCCGAAGCTTCCTTGGCCCAGAATAGCACTTGATGGAGGACACTCAGCCCAAATTTCAAGAAATTTGGGAAACTTTTTGTCAATTTTGATTTTTTTGGCCTTAACACATATTTTCCTGCCCAACGCGTAGCGCCACTTGGCACGCGCTTATAATTGGCAGCTCTTCTGGAGGAAAAATTTGTATTTCTAAATTTTTCATCAAAATTTATGCATTCCTATGGATTACCCAAGGATTTCATCAAGTTCTGGGTTGCCTAAAGGGTCAAAAACACCCTAACAATGGTCTTTCTGCCACTTTTTGCACACACAGGAAGCAGTATTGGGAGAAGTGATTTTTGAAGGGTCAAATGGAAACCAAATCTAGAAATTCCACTTGGGTTGGAAATTAGACAGGCAAGGCTTTCTAAAGAGCTATCCTACACTCAATTTTGACTTTGGTAAGGGCCTCAAAATCAGCTCCAAACTTGTGCTATGCATAGAGATTCCAGGCGCGGCGCATAGAGGAATTTGGCCTATTTTTCACTCAGCAGCTCAGAATTTTGCCTAGTTTTGGCCAGTTTCACTTTTTCATGTAACTCTTGATGTACCTTGATGTAATTTCATAACCATGATGTAATTTTGGCACATTTTTACTCATTCTAGAAGATTCATTCACCAAAAGGTGAAATGTAAGTGAATGGATCAGTTTCCTAGCATATAGAGGCAAGTTGTTTCATTGCCTATTTTGTAGTTCCTAGTTTAGACATGGTTGAAACAGCTCCTAGAATGATGAGCTAGACCCCTAGAGGCATGGGGAGGAGTTAGGCTTGTCTATATGATGTATTTTCTCAGTAATTTTGAAGGGTTGGACACCTGGGATTGCTTGGCACTTCATTGTACATTTCATCTCTGCACTTTTGGCAAAGGAATAGACTAGGGTTTGCAGCACTCTTTGGGATCCATGTGGCTCTGTGTTTTGATGGTGTTTTTCTCTATGTAATTGTAAGTTCACTGATGTTTATGTGTATCATTTTCCCTTCTCTTTCCTTCTTAAATTAAATAAATCAGTGTTAAATGTGGAATTCATTAGCTTGCTTTGCTCTGCCTTCAGTTTGTTTAATTTTCCATGTTTTCATCTGTTTGAGGAGGACTCTTGAGACCCTCTTGCCCTCTTCAGCTCCTCACCGGTCTGATCCATCCATTCATTCAATCTAAAGCATCAAAACAATTTCCTTCCTTGCCCCAATCAGAACTCTGCAAAAACTAGGCCTTATCCCCGCACCCAAAACTGCCTTTCCCTTTGATCCAACAAAAACCCCCAAAAACACAATCAAACTCCTTCACTTATATACCTAGACTAAAGTTAGCTTTTATTTCAAGTCATCTCAAACCCTATTGATTATATTTTCTAAGATTGACCGGAGAGAGAGCCCTCTCTGTCTTTGGTAGGGCTAGCTACCGGTCGGCGTGGTTTGATGTTACCACTTTGAACTGCGCATGCCATTTGAGGTAGATTTAGGCAATAACACACCCTAGCCTTCTCTGCACTTGCATTGAAGTGCACCCTATCCCTTTCAACATACATTGTGATCCCTATTTGATGCAAAACATTTCCTTTTTGTGATTTTCTCTCTAATTAACTTTGTTCCAGTTGGTCCTCCTTGTGTCCCTGAGTGTGTCTTGGTCTCTCATAATAATTCATCTTATTTTATTTTGGTTTTGAGTCCCTTTGATAATAATTTGTTTAGATTTTCATTTGTTCTTGTCATTAGGTCATTAGCAAAGTGAACGGTTTGATCATTGAGTGCTTGAAATAATTGTTGTTTTAGTCATCATTCTGAATAGTTTCTTTTATAAATGATTAGGCAAATATCTTAGTTTTCATCTAAAAATTAAGTGGAATCCAAAAGAAAAATATTATGCATCATGCATTGCATATAGGGCTTTGATTTTGATTGGAAAAGTGAAGTTGTAGACATCGATTATTGCATCACTTGTTTGTTGCATTGTTGATTGATTTCTTCTTCCCCTACTTAGTTAGGCCTTTAATTGTTAAAAGGAAAATTAAAAGACTTGTCTTTGTCATATTAGTTGCATCATAGGTGTGTTCAGGTGACATCGAGTTGTGAGCCTTGAAATTGAAACATAATTCAAGATCAACTCTAAAATTAACCTCAATTAACCTAAGTAGCATTTTAAACTTAATGACATACATAGAGGTATAGGCTAGAGACATGTTCCAATGTGTTTAAACATAGAAGCAATCGTTGTTTTCCCACGTTGCATCCCAGACCCGATATCCTATTCCACATACATAAGTGTATAGGATCATACTCTATGTAACTTCGGGAATATTGTATGGCACTCCATGCATGAAGAGTATATGGGAACGCTCCCATCAAATAGTTACACATTAGACAACACTACTACAGACTGCACTTTCCCTATAATACTAGTGCTGCCCCTTATTGTTGTTGTTAATGTAATCCTGTTGGCATGTTTTGTCCTTGATGGCAACCTACTTGATGAAGTTTTCCTTGATGGAAATTGATTTGATGTGTTGTCCTTGATGGCAACCTACTTGATGAAGCAAGATTGTTGGCAATATGATGCAATGTGTTGTCCTCGATATGGCAACATACTAGATGAAGTTGTTCTTGATGGAAATTGACTTGATGAGTTGTCTTTGGATGGCAACCTACTTGATGAATGATGGAAACCTACTTGATGAAGTTGTTCTTGATAGAAACCTGCTTGATGAGTTGCCTATGATAAGCAACCTATGTGTTAAATATGTAAGGAAGATGTATCTTGTGTTAAATAAGGAAGGATGATGTATCTACAGATCAGCTCAGAAGTAACAGAAGAAAGGAATTCCAGTAAGTACCAGAGAAATGATAAATATGACATGTCACAAAGCATACGCGGGTTTGTTAAGGATAAGTAGCGTATGCACGTGGAAAAGTACGTGCCAAGTCGTGTATGCCCATTTGCGCTCTAAATTTAGGAAACCAGGGGACATTACCATGGTATTGACCCATTTTATTGAGCGTTGGAATATCTATTTGATCTCGTCTAGGAATAACATTAGTAGTTGAGTGGTTTTGACTCATGGTATTGACAAAGGCTAAATCTATTTAAGGAGAAGAAAATCATGGTGCAAGTGTGTGCAAGTCTGGGTATTGAATGAATACTTCACTCTTAATTATTTCTGCATGGAATGAATTGATTGATCTGAATTACTAATGCACCTATGAAGAAAATGATGAAGAGGGATCTCTAGATCTGAAATGTATATGTATTTTCTAGATCTGTTTATGGAATGTTTAGATCTGAGATGAGGCGAAATACTTTCTGAAGTAAAGGATGAAATCTGAGTTGTTTATCTGATCTGAAGAGATGCATAGTCCTGAAAAGTTACAGATCTATACGCAAGTTCGCTTCATTAAAAGCGTGCGTATACACGGGTCTGCCTAAGGAAACGCGCATATGGGCAGTTAGGGTTTTCTGAAGAATGCACAGAAGTATATGTGGGTTGGTGTGCATAAAAGCGCGTACACACACAGGTTCAGTGAAGTAAAAGCGCGTATGGAATCTAGGGTTTGCTGAAGTAAGTGGAATGAACTATCTGAACTGTTTTGCTGTTTTACTGCTATCTGTCAATGATGTATTCATACAGAACTGGATTGTTTGAATAATGAATATGCTGCTGATTATGTTAATTGAAGATCAAGTTGTTGGTTGATTGGTTGATGATTCAATGAATGAATTGATGGGGTTATAAGTTTCAGTTTGATATATGATGAGCTTAAATGTGTGGATTGGGTCTAGTCTGAAAATCTGATGAAAAGAGGCCTACAAGTTGTGTTGTATGGAAGCTGTTGGATCCAGTATGAAAATTGATGAAATGTGGTCCGCAATGGTGGTGCTGAGGGTCAAAGCCTTCAGTGAGGGGGTTGTAGCTCCCTTCCATTGGTAGTTGGTAAACGAGAGCAGGGGGTAGTAGCTCCCTTCCAGGAGAGGTTGTTAAACGAGAGCAGGGGGTTGTAGCTCCCTTCCAGGAGAGGCTGGTAAATGAGAGCAGGGGGTTGTAGCTCCCTTCCAGGAGAGGCTGGTAAATGAGAGAAGGTTGTAGCCTTCTGCAGGTGGGTGCCTGCGTGCTGGTATGAGTCTGGGCCAATACATGGTTGTAAGAAGTTTTCTTTATAATAAATATTGAAGATAGATACGACGACAGCAGTGGTTTTCTCCCGAATTGGGTTTCCACCTTAAATCCTGGTGTTCATGTGTGTTGATTATGTGTGATGATTTATTATGTTCTTACTGCACATGTTTACTGCTTAATAAACATCTAATGAATGAATGATGCAATGATCTAAGTAAAGTATTATCTGCATAATGAGATCTTTGGTAATACACATGTTTCATTAAGGATATCCACGTGTATACACGACTTGGGTTCAGTAAAGTAGCGTATGGGTTTTAGAGAAAGAAAAAGTAAAAAGTTTTTCAGTCTGCACTAAATAATGATTCACCCCCCCCCCCTCTCAGTATTTTTCCCAACAATTGGTATCAGAGCAGGTCCTTCTGAAGAAGCTTGATCACTTGAAGGAGATCCGTCACAATGGGAAGGAAGCAAAAGAAGAAGGCTACTCAAAAGGAGATATCTTAGAAAACATGTGCAGTAGAAAATGAAGAAGATGAAATAGGTATTGATTGTTTTTCTTGTGATTCACCTTCTTATGCATGCAATGGTGAAAATAATGTTATGGATCTAGAAGAAGCTCTCAAGAGTAAAGTTGAAGATCAACAAAGATCATTTAATGAGAGAGAATCTATCTGCAAAGAGATGATATCTAGAATGAAGGAACAGATAGAAATGTATCAAAGCCTGCAGGTTAAAGAAACCTATCAAAATAGAAGACTTGAAGCAAAAATCCTCTTTCTCAAAAAAAATCTGGAAAAATCAAATAAGAAGAATGAAGAACTTGAAGCAGAAATCATCTCTCTCAAAGAAGATCTGGAAAAATCAAATAAGAAGAATGAAGATCTTTTACAAAAGTTTGAAGAATAAGAAAAAGGGTTGAAAGAAGAGATTCTAAAATTTAATGATCAAGTAGAATAAGGAAGGATTGAAGAAATTATGAAGAAGAAATGCCAAAGATTGGAGGTTGAGGTAAACATTTTAAAAGGTAAATTAGAAGAAAAAGATAAACTCTTGAGGTTTCAAGATAGTACTAAGATTATGGACAATATTCTTAGTAGTCAAAGGTCTCCTTCTATTAAATTTGTTCTTGGTTTTCATGAAACTGTTAAAGGAGAATCTAGTTCACAAGGAAGTGCTAAAGATTCAAAGGATATCAATGCAAAATCTGAAGTATTGAAAGAAACAAAAGATCAACCGACAATCATGAACTCTCAAAAGAAATCATTCCCTCCTATGATCAATAATGTTGAATGCTTTAAATTTCATAATTATGGGTATATTGCAGCTAATTGCAGAAGCAGAATGTTTCAGTCACATACAAATAGATTCTACATAGAAAGGTACTCTGGTTTCTTCAAGGGATATTGTTTTTCATGTAGCAAGTATGGTCATAAAACAGCTGATTGCAATAGAAGAAAGAAAAGAAAAACACATTATGATCCTTATGCTTACTTTTATGGTCATGCAAGATGTTATGCATGTAAAAAGTATGGACATGTAGAAAAAGAATGCAGGATGAATGGATCTGAGAAATTGGATAATTTCCAGCACACAATAAGAAATTTCAAGAAAAGCTGGAAAAGGAAGGAGGACCAGTCAAAACCGTAGGGGATAATAATCCTACTGCAGTCATCCGCTTCTAAAGCTTATTTCTCATAATGACTGCAGGAGTGATGTGAGATACATTATAGAATGTATCATCACAGGGGGAGCAATGTATGATCATTCCCATGGTTGGTTTGGTAATTCTGGTTATGTTTATTGCTGACAGTGCATCTGATGTGAAGAAGACAAGTACAGGTGATACAAATTCAGGGGGAGATGAAGTTGTGGAAATTTTCAGTGTTTCACTTTCCATACGCGGGTTTAGTGAACTAAAGCCGCGTATACACGCGAGTTCTGCTGGAGACAGTCACATATGCTTTTCTGATAAGAAAAACAGTAAGATAGCTAAAGATCAGGAACACAGGTTCAGGAGGAGCATCAGTCTAACAAGTAATGATTGCATTGTTGGCATTGTATTTGATTATTCCTTAGTTCTTGCTCAAATGATGATGAAATGATACATGGTTTCTTATGATGAGATTATGGATGAGACATGTTTGCTTTTTGCTGAAGAATATCTTTTGTTTCACACATGGATGAGTTGGAAGTCTTATGATTCAGAGATAAGAATAGATCATGCAGAATTTATTGCTATGGTTGAGACCTTTTTCCTACGCATATTAAATCATGATGAATCTTGAAGATCTTGGTGATTTTAGATCACATGGATGATCGTTTGACACATATCGTATATTGAAGAAGCTGTTATGACATGATAATTCCTCTTGGGAAGAATATGTAGATGCTGCAAAGAGTCTGAAGGCTTGGTTACTGATGTGCTCATGCTACAACTATTGGCTGACACATGAAAATACAACTACATTATCCTATCTATCTTTTCTCATATATTCCAGGGAAGCATTCAAATTTCTCAGACAGAAGCTGGGAGATGTCTCTACCTCTCAGAAGATCAGATCTGCTTAAATTCAGAAGATTAAATTAGATACGCGGGTTTCCTGAAAGACAGTCGCGTATATACGCGATTTTATACACAAAAAACCGCGTATGGGTGGTTGCTGACAAATTTTTCTGGGTCAACATTTTTCAGCACAACTGCAGTGTTGTTTGGTATCTCTGGTGATGTTTCAACTCTCATATTTCGATATTTGATGAAGATGCCTTGATGATTTGCTGTTGAAAGTGTTCAGGATGCACAAGATAAGGGGGAGCATTGGTCATGTGGAAAGTAATGCATTGTTGGCATTATGATGGTTCTGAAATATGATCTCTCTCTTGAGGTCTTTCTGATATTGGTCATAAAAAGTCATATTTGTATTTTGATGAAAAGGTCATGTTGAGACCTATGATGTAAAATTGTAATATTCAGTCATGTAAGGACTTGATCAAATTTGTAAACCCACTTGGTTGCGTAGTTGATTCAAATATGTGTAAACCCACTTGGTTGGGTACTTGAGTCACATATGTAAATCCGCTTGGTTGGAACATTGATGTAAGTATGAGTCCTTGGTGATAGGAAAGGTCATAGAGTCATGTACTGCATTGAAAAATATGTTTTGAAGATTCTGCATGAACTCAGGGGGAGCATGGTAACTTCAGTGAACATCAGATCTACAAAGCTCTTCTTTCTACAAGAGAAGAAAAACCTTGTTTTGGTTTTGATCCGCCCTTTGCCCTTGATGTCAAAGGGGGAGAGTAACATGGTGTTTGAATAGGGGAGAGTATCATGGTGGTTGCATAATGGTTATATTCAATGTATCTATCTGTTATGATGATCAAACACCATCATGGTTGCCATCAAGTCCAAAGGGGGAGATTTTTTGCATGTGTTTTCCTTGATGGCAACCTACTTGATGAAGTTGTCCTTGATGGAAACTGATTTGATGTGTTGTCCTTGATGGCAACCTACTTGATGAAGCAATATTGTTGGCAATATGATGCAATGTGTTGTCCTCGATATGGAAACCTACTAGATGAAGTTGTTCTTGATGGAAACTGACTTGATGAGTTGTCTTTGGATGGCAACCTACTTGATGAATGATGGCAACCTACTTGATGAAGTTGTTCTTGATAGAAACTTGCTTGATGAGTTGCCTATGATAAGGAACCTATGTGTTAAATATGTAAGGAAGATGTATCTTGTGTTAAATAAGGAAGGATGATGTATCTACAGATCAGCTCAGAAGTAATAAAAGAAAGGAATTCCAGTAAGTACTAGAGAAATGCTAAATATGACATGTCACAATGCATACGCGGGTTTGTTAAGGAGAAGTAGCATATGCACGTGGAAAAGTACGTGCCAAGTCGCGTATGCCCATTTGCGCTCTAAATTTAGGAAACCAGGGGACATTACCATGGTATTGACCCATTGTATTGAGCGTTGGAATATCTATTTGATCTCGTCCAGGAATACCATTAGTAGTTGAGTGGTTTTGACTCATGGTATTGACAAAGGCTAAATCTATTTAAGGAGAAGAAAATCATGGTGCAAGTGTGTGCAAGTCTGGGTATTGAATGAATACTTCACTCTGAAGTATATCTGCATGGAATGAATTGATTGATCTGAATTACTAATGCACCTATGAAGAAAATGATGAAGAGGGATCTCTAGATCTGAAATGTATATGTATTTTCTAGATCTGTTTATGGAATGTTTAAATCTGAGATGAGGCGAAATACTTTCTGAAGTAAAGGATGAAATCTGAGTTGTTTATCTAATCTGAAGAGATGCACAGTCCTGAAAAGTTACAGATCTATACGTAGGTTCGCTTCATTAAAAGCGCATGTATACGCAGGTCTGCTTAAGGAAACGCGCGTATGGGTAGTTAGGGCTTTCTGAAGAATGCACAGAAGTATACGCAGGTTGGTGTGCATAAAATTGCATACACACGCAGGTTCAGTGAAGTAAAAGCGTGTATGGAATCTAGGGTTTGCTGAAGTAAGTGGAATGAACTATCTGATCTATTTTTTTGTTTTACTGCTATCTGTCAATGATGTATTCATACAGAACTGGATTGTTTGAATAATGAATATGCTGTTGATTATGTTAATTGAAGATCAAGTTGTTTGTTGATTGGTTGATGATTCAATGAATGAATTGATGGGGTTATAAGTTCCAGTTTGATATATGATGAGCTTAAATGTGTGGAGTGGGTCCAGTCTGAAAATCTGATGAAAAGAGGCCTAAAAGTTGTGTTGTATGGAAGCTATTGGATCCAGTATGAAAATTGATGAAATGTGGTCCGCAATGGTGGTGATGAGGGTCGAAGCCTTCAGTGAGGGGGTTGTAGCTCCCTTTCAGTGGTCGCTAGTAAACGAGAGCAGGGGGTAGTAGCTCCCTTCCAGGAGAGGCTGGTAAACAAGAGCATGGGGGTTGTAGCTCCCTTCCAGGAGAGGCTAGTAAACGAGAGAAGGTTGTAGCCTTATGCAGGTGGGTGCCTGCGTGATGGTATGAGTCTGCGCCAGTAAATGGTTGTAAGAATTTTTCTTTATAATAAATATTGAAGATAGATACGACGACAGCAGTGGTTTTCTCCCGAATTGGGTTTCCACCTTAAATCCTAGTGTTCATGTGTGTTGCTTATGTGTGATGATTTATTCTGTTCTTACTGCACATGTTTACTGCTTACTAAACATCTAATGAATGAATGATGCAATGATCTAAGTAAATTATTATCTGCATAATGAGATCTCTGGTAATATGCATGTTTCATTAAGGATATCCGCGTGTATACACGACTTGGGTTCAGTAAAGTAGCGTATGGGTTTTAGAGAAAGAAAAAGTAAAAAGTTTTTCAATCTGCACTAAATATTGATTCACCCCCCCCTCTCAGTATTTTTCCCAACAAATCCCCTTATTGTTCTTTTTGTGCCCATTTAGTCGCCATATTGTTATCATTTTTCCCCATAGAAGACCATTATTGTTAATATTGTACCCTTACATTATTATTGTTATGTCGGCTCTTATTATATTGTGACCCCTTAGACTCCTATATATAGAAAGAAGGTTTTTTCATTTGAATCATCCAAGAATTTTTCATTTATGTAATGTAAAGGTGGTTTTTCCCTTGGAGAGGCTACTTTTTAAGTCGTAGATCTATCTTTTCTTCTATTTTGTGAGATAGTTTCATAACATTTAGCATCAAAGCTTTGGATTCTAGGGTTTCTTCTTCAAGCAGGTCATCTAGGTATTTTCGCTATACCCTTTTTTCTTCGAGGCTTCTGAAGCTGAAATTTCGATCACGTGGATCCGAAATTGTGGTGAATGTCATGTAAAAATTTTAGATATTGGTTAGTTATATTTTCAGATATATGATCCATGTAAATTAGGGTTTTTGCAAGCTCCAAAATTCTGTCTCAAACTGGTGACCCAGGGAAAATCATCATAACTTTCGTTTTAGGCATCAGATTTGAATCCTATAAAAATTGGTTGAATGCGAATGGACTTTAGTTTCTTTTGTAGCAATTTTAGGGCCGAAGGTTGAAAAAGTAACACGTGGAACTTCATACAAGCTTTCTCTACTGAAACAATCTATAATCGGGACATCATGGGAGATCAAGCATAACACTTTGTTTAAGACATGACTTGTGGGATTGGAAATTAGATTTAGAGGGCTATAACAAGACCGAGTTTCATATCTTGGAGATCCAAAATTATAGAGTTACAACCATTTCAATATCGAGCTCCTAAAAGCAAGAAAAAAGGGTGTTAATTTTTTTAAATTGAAAAACTTTTGTTTGAAAAAGAAGTTTAAAGTGATTCCAAAGGCATATTAAAGCATAGATATCAGTATTGGGTTATAAAATTCCTCCCAAAAATAATAATTCCACACCCATTAAGCCCTCATAAATCTCTACTATGATGCACAAAGAGGAAGAATTGCAGCATGATATCTCAAAATTACAAGACCAAGTGCAATAAATTCAGTTCTCACAAATAAATATAGAAAAATATTAACTAAAAGGGGACATGAATGGTCTAAAAGGTGACATGAATAGTTTAAAATCATACATTTAAGGTGTTAACACTCCACTGGATCTCCGAGGTTGAGAAGAGACCAGAAAAGGTAACCACAAACCAAACGCTTGCCAAGTAGCTAGCCCTACTAGACAAGAGAGGACTCTCTCCAAGGGATAATAGCTAGGGGAGATGGATCAATTAGGTTTTAGGCTAGGTATAGTAGCACAGGGGTTTTGATTGGTTTATTTGGGTGTTGGATGAGTGAATTAGATCAAAGAGGAAATTAGGTCATGGAAAAAAGACCAGCAATTGCAGACATCTGATGGGGCAAGGTAGGTAGGTACTTTAACACTTTAAGGATATTTGATGGAGTGTATTAGACTGTTGAGGTGATAAAAAGATCATGACATACATGAATTCTTTTTAAACTGAAGAAATGAAACATAAGTATGATGATTCTCCCAAAACAAAGCATTAAGCATGAATTATGCTTATCTCACTTAAGAATCAACCATATTATAGAAATGACATGATCGTGGAAAGTAAAAAACATTCACACATATGTAAATAGAAGAAGAAACTATGTCAAAATACAGTACCACAATAATCACACCAAAATAGCTACAACTCTATTAATAAATTTCTGCCAAAATTATGATACAATTGTGTTCTTTAATCAATACAACAACATCAAACCTTCTCTAATGTGTGAAGAGGTGAAATATGTAGGCAAGAAAAAACTTCTCCCAACCTCAGGGATCGAATCCCTAAGTTGAGGAGCTGATCCACAAACAGCTGCACTGAAAACCCAAAGACTAGGGAGGTCAAACAAACTCTCCCCTAGTTTTGGTGAAATTGATTCATTCATCCATGAAAACACTTTTACCTAATGTATTTACCCTCTAGTAACTCAAAAATATCTTAATTACATTTACATCCATCATTTACATTAGTAAAATTCACAATTTCCATGGTCAAACTCATCAAAATAGGAAAAAATCAGAAAAATCAGACAATTGTCAGGAGCGCAACACTAGTATCAGAAGCACAACGCCAACTTCAAGACAATTTTTGAGTGGGTTTCTGATGTCTAAATTGAGCTCAGGATAGCTCATTAGAAATCATGTCTTTTCTAGTTTCCAAAAATGTACTTGGTTTACAAAAATGATGAGTTTTATCCCTCCAAACGTGGAATCTCCAAAGATTGTTCAGGAACGCAATGCCTGTGTGTAAACGAGGGAAAAAATGTCATTTTTGAGGTGATTTTGGCCATTTCTCCATTCCAGATTGTCCAAAATGGGTGTGAAAAGTGACAAAAATGCATTTTTGTTGCCTTCTGAATCCAATGGTGGTATTCATTTTGCATTTTGAGGCCCATAGAAGAAGAGAAATTCCCATGGTGATGTGCTCCTGACAATCAAACTATGTTGAAGACTGTTAGAAGTTTGCACAAAAACCCAAAATTGCAAAAATTGCTCGAAAAGTCTTCAAAATTGGTATGTGGAATGCTGATGAAGTATGCTAAGCAATCAAAGAGGCCTCAACAAGGATGTCAAGCTTATCTTCTTCCTTTTGATTAATTAGGGTTTGCTTTTGTTTTTCCTCCAATTGCTTGAGTTTAATGTTATAGATCTTATTTCTTGTGATGTACCTGTTGGACATGTTTCTGAGCATCTTGTTATCTTTGTTTTCCTTGTGGAGGAGTTTCTCAAGGTGGAGGTTTACCCTATCTAGCCATATCTATCTATCATCTTTAACCTCCTTGGCAATCCTCTCCTCAAAAGTGATTTTTTAATCCTCAAGTTTTCGTTGTTGTAGATCTCTCTTAAGACCTCTAGTTTTTAGTCTTGTTCTGCTAGTTTGAATGTCATCATGATTAGGATCATCAAGTGACATCATAGCCTTACCTCTTTTTTCTTTGAGCAGCTCTAGCCTCCATGACCAGATTTCTTTCTGATTAATCCTTTTCCAACATTACTTCTTCCAAAAATTATGGCATTCACTACTACGTGTCTCTTCATTTCCCATATATCATAATTAACATTTTATCTGAATAGTTGTTTAAAATAATAATAAAATTATATTATATTACATATTCAATTGAATACTCAACTACAAATATATGAACACGTTTCTATCATATTAATTATTCTTTTTCATATTCATCAACAACCTCATAAAGATAGAGACACTTTCCTACCACATTAAGTATTTTTTCGGATAGAGCCTCCACGACCAGATTGCTTTCTGATTAAGCCTTTTCCAACATTACGTCTTCCAAAAATTATGGCATTGACTACTAAGTATCTCTTCATTTCCCATATATCATAATTAACATTTTATCTGAATAGTTGTTTAAAATAATAATAAAATTATATTATATTACATATTCAATTGAATACTCAAATACAAATATATGAACATGATTCTATCATATTAATTATTCTTTTTCATATTCATCAACTACCTCATAAAGATAGAGACATTTTCATACCACATTACATATTCAGCTGTTTATTCTCCTGCTCAAGGAATGATATGACATACTGAGCTCTATCCAAGTTAGTTTGTAGCTCTCTGATTTGGGCCTCTTTCTCTTTGATGATCAATCTTGAGGCCTCATGATCATCTTGATGATCCAAGTCAGCTATATCAAACTCTGTTTCCTCCTCACGAGGGTCGTCATCCTCTTGCATGACTTCCTCATGAACGACTGCCTCTTTTTTCTTTTTATTTTCCTTTTGTACCTACTTTGTTGATGAAGAAGGCAAGGTCCCTTCCACAATATATGGAGCAAACACCTGCCTAGGCCCTCTCTGATAAGTTTTGACCAATGTGTATTTTTCAACCTCTTTGGTATTTTTAGGCTTGTTGACCACAACTTTACTGGATGATCCAATTTGGCTCTGAAATACTGATGATGGTGATGAGATGGGTCTAGTAGGTTGAGTTGATGGAGGAATGAGTGCAGTGGGCTGAGGTGGAGGAGGCATAGTTTCAACATGCTAAGCTTGTGAAGTGATGAAGAAATTATTGGCAATGAAAGTGTCCCATGAATGTTCAACTGATTTATATGATGAAGGAAAATTATCTTAATCAGAGAGTGGTGGAAGAGGCTATTCATTTTTTGATCATACTCTCTCTTCTGTACTATGTAGGCCATTTTATCAATGCTTTTGAACAAGTAGTATGGGATGTTGAGAAATTTTACTCTTGTGAATTTCATGAGAAATATGATATGATATGTGTAGATTATGGAGAATCTGCCTTCATAAGATAAGTATTTCATGATTATTTTCATTATGGGAGCATATCTATCAATAAGGTAATTGAAAGGGAAAACTCTCTTTCCTTCATTTTTGTACCGAGCCTTGGGGAACGGTTCATAATGATGGTCATCAAGATATTTGGCCTTGAACCATTTCTCACACACATTTGGTAACCCTGTGGTAGCAACAATGATGGTTGTGGATATGGTGAAGGTCACACCTGCAAGGGTCACTTGATTGTCTTGACGGTTTGAGATGAAAACTCTAGTCAAAACAGGGTGATGTTGAACACTTTCGACCATTTCAAAGAAATCAAAGAAGCCCACATATTTTAAGCAAGTTACTTCCATGGGTGAGGCGATCAATTCTCTAGTGTTATTTGGCTCAAGCCTCAAAATCCTCTCTCCCTTGTGAGGTCTTCTTTCCTCTATGTCCTCCTCCATGAAATCTCTATCTTCCTCCTCCATGAGGCTTGTTTTGGTTATGACAACCCTAGGGAGGGGAAAGGGGAGTGGTAAATAGGTTTAGGGAGTGATAATTGGTGTAAGAAAAATTACAGAAGTAGGGAAGGTGGCTATGGAACTTAGGGGAGTGATAAAGGATCAAAATACTTAGTGAAATGAGATTTAGAAATTTATTACAGGTATAGGGGGGCTACCTAGGAAATTTGTAGCCTAGTAGCTAGGGTTTTTGGGAATGTGACTTAGGAATGGGGATTTAGTGATATAGGGATAGGGATAAGGTTTACTAAGATGTGGTAAGTGTAAATTGGGGTTTAGGGGAACAAATTTAGGATGTGGGAGTGAAACTAGGGTTTCTAGATTGAAAACTCAAAACTTGAAACAAGGAGAATGAACACCATGAAAGTTGCAATGATGAAATGTATGGAGGGCTTTGATGAGGTTAAATTAGTTGTTTACAACTTAAGGAACATTGAATTGATGCTTAGAAAGACTTGTAAGAGGTTTTGAGTGTTTTGAGCGAAGTTGGGCAGGAGCGCAACGCCTTGCCTCCAGGAGCGCAGTGCCACCCAAAAATATGTTTTTCTCCTTACAATTTTGATTTTCAAGATGAGGGAGTGAGAGCCCGACGGATTAGAGAGAAATGAGTGTCTCTTTGATCTATTGATGGGATTTATACTTGATGGATTGGATGAATTAGCTCTTGGGACCCACTTTTCCTTCTCACATTCACTTTAAGCATTTGAACCTTTACCTTTCACTTTGACTTTGATTTTTTTAATTTGATCATTTGATGGATTTGAGAACACTAGGATTTTGGAAACTTTGATCTTCTTGGAATATGGAACACTGAGTTGGCAGCTATTTGGAACCATGAACTTATTACATATTTGAGAAAACATTTACATAATGGAATAAACATTAAATTACATGTCAAATTTACATAGCAAAGTGAGTTTATTTTTCACCCTCTTACTTGATGGTATGTTATGCATGCAGATGGTAGTTTGATGGATCTTGAAAACCCAAAGACCTAATGGAAACCCTAACTGAATGAACTTCATGGTGAAATGATTGAAAAGGTGATAAAACTCATGAATGATGGAAACTCAGCACAGTGATGAAATGAGCGAGCAAGTGATGAAATTATTTTTTTGAAAAGAGTGAAACTTGATTTACATCTGCACCAAGTGACCAAATTTTTGCATGACCTAGTGGAATGACAAAAATTTCAGAATGGGACCCCTAACATGACATGAAAGATTTAATTTGATCATTGGTGGAAGGATGCAAATACTGACACTAAAATTGGCTCTAGCTGGGGATGGTAGCTCCTTGGAGGTGCCAAGAACACCATAGATGAAGTGCCTATCCATTGGGCATGGAATAAAAAGCTAAATACTAATATAAAACTGAAAACTTAAACTGGTTTGTAAAAAACTCAAACTGATTGAAAAAGGACTTCAAATTGACTCAAAACTGACTTGACTTTGATTGACTTAATTTTGAAAAAAATAGAAAAACAATGAAACTTTATAGCCTTCACCTCAAGCTCCAAGCCTCGGTGATTCTCCGCTTCACACTGCAGAAAACTAAAATTGAAAGAAACTTGTTGCTGAAAATGAAATGAAATCAAACTAAAATGATACCAACCTACTCTAATCTGTTGCACAATTACTGATTAGGTGAAATGATCCTTCTAGTGTAATCCAGCAGATGAATACTTACTGAAATGTTGCACTCACTTTCCTCAAGCAGGTAGAATGATGTACATGTAGGAAACTCATAATAAAAAATGAAACCAAGACTTATGCTGACAGACAAGATAAAATTCATCTTCTCCAATGCTTGCAAAAGACTGCTCAAGGGATCTTGAAAATCATGAAGCATTACCTTTTTTGGATCAACAAAAGGAGATGAGTAAGAATTATTCCTAGATGGTTGTAACAAATTAGCAAAAGGATCCTCCATAATATTTTTAACATCATAAGTGTCCACATCTACGGGATCTAGGACAAACATATTTTCATCAACAGACTTTTCATTTTCTGAACCTTGAAAAATATTAGTATCTGCAAGGGGCTCTAAAACAAATTCTTCTTTATCACCTCTCTCCTCTTCATAATAACTTGGAAACTGGCAAGACTGTATAATAACATCATCATTCTTAATGGATGGAATATGGATTTGCAAATTTAGAATCTGATTTATTTCTTCTTCAGTCAAAGGAGAAAGTACTCTTTGTTTTCTTTGGATGAAACAGTGGTTGTCTTCTTTCCCTCCTAAAGATTCACAAGGATGTTGAATATATTCTTTAATATCAAGAAAAAGAGCATATGAATTTTCATCAGACTGTTCATTTATTTCATGTGGTTTCATTTGACTATCAAGATACAAAATTGTTTCATCTTCAAGCAAAGGGGAAGCTAATGTACGTTGAATATGATCTTGTGTATCAAAGTGACTAGCTTATTTAGATTGTTGTTGAAGGGAGAAATCATAGAAGGCTTCAATGATCTCTCCATCATTCATGCATTCAATATCATCAATACCCTCAAGATATGCAACAAAACCTTCATTATAATCAAAACAACTTTGTAAGAAAGATTAGACTTCACATAATGTTTGGAAAAACAGATTATGGAAATATTTAAGAGATGATAATATTCCTTCTGGTAACCCTTCATACCATACCCTAGCTTTATCTTCAAGAGTAGCCATAAAAAATTTCATGAGACAGTCTTCAGGAAAATCAACTGTCAGTCTACATATATGTACATGAAAATTTGCTAAATGCAGATCTGCATCATCTTTCTTTTCATCTTTGAATATGGGAAGATGTACTGTAAACCAGTCAACATAAGGCATAGGATTTGGAAATATAGCGATTTGAAATCGATCCATAGGAGAAAACCTGGGATTTTTTCTTGCAATAAAACTAATCTCAACAAAAACGAAGTCACCAAGAATTCTATTCAAATTACTGATTCTTGAAAAATGGAGTCATCGTGAAAATTTTGAACCTTGGATTCTTCGACACTGGAGTTTCTAGGTGAATGATTCAACCTTCATATGCATCTCACCGCCATCCACCATCAACAACCAGATGTAAAATTTTATGATTTTTTTCGCAGGGAAGATCTATCACTTTCTTGCCCAGTATGGTCACCAGTATGTTAACACTCCACCAAATCTATGAGGTTGAGAAGCTACCAGCAAAGGTAACCACAGACCAAACTCTCGCCAAGTAGCTAGCCATAATAGGTAGGAGAGGTATCTCTCCAATGGATCAAAGCCAAGAGGGCTAGATCAATTAGGTTTTAGGCTAGGTATAGTAGCACAAGGGTTTTGATTGGTTGATTTGGGTGTTGGATGAGTGAATTAGGTCAAAGAGGAAATTAGATCAGGGAAAAAGGACCAGCAATTGCAGGCATATGATGGGGTAAGGTAGGTAGGTACTTTAACACTTTAAGGATCTTTGATGGAGTGGATTTGACTGGCGAGGTGCTAAAAAGAGCATGACATACATGAATTTTTTTTAAACTGAAGAAATGAAACACAAGTATGACGATTCTCCCAATACAGAGCATTAAACATGAATTCTACTTATCTCGCTTAAGAATAAACCATATTATAGAAATTACATGATCACGGAAGTAAAAAAAATTCACACATATGTAAACAGAAGAAGAAACTGTGTCAAAATACAGTACCACAAGAATCATGTAATCATTCATAAAATTGTGAAAAAATTCTTGATATGGTCATATAGTTCAATCATAAAAAGGATAAGGTCTCCTTAGCTATTTCAATGTGGTATAGGAAATTTTTGTTTTTTACATTTTTAGCCTATCCTAAGTTTCATTATCACCTCCATCTATGTCATTTCATGTCAAATCAATCCTCATATGGTGTCAGTTTTCATTCCCCGTTCATTCAAAATAAAAAAGGGTGCATCTGTAAGTTTTTCAAAATTTCGTAGCATTTTACACAGGAAAACAAAAAAATTCGCTACGAAACTACCTAATAGTTCCGTATCGAATCTGTCAAAGGCTAAACTAACTGCACTACGAAAATATGTTTTTTAACCTGTCTTGTCAAATTCGCTATGAAGTGTCATTCTATGATTGGAGGAGTTAGGGTGGAGGTCATTCAATTCTGTTATGGTAAATTCAAAGGTACATAGCCATGTCTGATGTCATCATTACCTTTTTTGGGCATGTATGTGTCATGATTGAAGCATGAGTTGTAAATTAAACCATAAAACCATACCTCAATTAGCCTTTTGTCATATTGCGCTTTATCTTTGCATGTGAGTCGATCCCTAGAGAGCTGCTTCATCGAGCCAAGCAGGTTGCTGGCAGATTTGAACTTTGCAGGTGTCATCAAGCAAGAAAGGCTATGAAGATTATAAAGCACCCATGGCTACAAGAAGGAAAACAAAAAAAAGGTGTTCATTGCCACAAATATGAGCCCATGGAAATTAATTTACTCAATGAAGACCCAACTTCCATGGAGGTTTTCAAAGGAACTGGCTGCTTGCAATTCTATCAGAGGTTGCAGGGCTTTCATCTACAGGTTTCCAAGGATTTGTCCACCAGCTTCATAGGAAAATATTCAAAGGTTGGAATTCTAAACCTTACAGTGACACTAGAGAGCATCTCATCAGCTACAGGAATCCCTAGAGGAGGGGAACAGTGGTTTAAAGGCATCAAATTCACAATGCAAGATTGCAAAGAGTTCATCAAGAAAGAACATAGTGAAATTGATCTAAAAAATGCTATCCCTAGGAGTTTCATGAAGGACAATTATTCAAAGTTGTTGATGGTCATTCAGAAGTATTTTATCTGTGAAGGAAGCTTTCACATGGTCTACTCCTATCATCTCAGGCTTCTTCTAAATTTTGTGGGTAAGAGGTCACTTGACTTGAAAATTTATTTATGCAGAAGTCTAGGGAAAATGTTAGATAAGGTTCAAATCAAAATAGAAGGCAATGAAACTTCTATTTTTCATCATGGTTTGATTAAGCTGTTGGTGTTAGAGGAATTGAGGAGGTTAGACATAGATTGGAATTCCTTTTCATTCATGAGTGGTTATGAAATTGATGTTTTCACTCCTAAGAAAGCCTCCAAGCCTAGAAAAATTTCATCACCAGCTGTGGCAGAGGAAGTAGAAGAATAAAATAGATCATCTCCTCTAGAACTAGTGAGCATGGAAGAAGAACCTTTGCAGAATATTGACACACCTAAAACAACACCTGCAAAACAGAAGCAGGGAGTCAGAAAACAAGGCAGAAAAAGAGTCACTGGGAGCCAAACAGTGGCTAAAGGAAACTTGGAGGATATCTTGCATGCAATTGACATTGAAGAATCACACATTGTGAAAGCTGAAGACATTGAAGATGGAGGAAGAAAGTTGAAGAATGGAAAGACTACTAAAAAAATAGAGTTTTCAGGTGATGATGTTGATTTCATTTTTCAACCTAGGAAGCCAATGACCAGACATGCAAGGAAGGTCATGGAAAAAAGCAAAGATATTGATAAAATCAATGAATTTGTTGCCCAGCCAACAAGCATCATAGATTTGTCTTCACCAGCAAAGGAAGAATTGGTTATCAAGTAAAGAAAGGGTAAAGAGAAAATGATTGAAAAATCATAAAATGAAACCCTCAAAGAGCATTTGAAGGAGGCAGGTAAATAGATATCAGTTTTGAAGCAAGAGGCAAAGAAACACAGAGCTGAGAAGGTTCAGTTTGAAAAAAATGAGGAAAATCTGGGAAGATCAAGTCACAAGTGTTTCAAAAGCCTTGGACAATATAGAAAAGTTGATGAAATGGACTCAACCACTGACAGGGGAGGTTAAACATGTTAGGAGGATGAATTTTCACTTACAATCCAAAAACATAGCATTAAAGGAAAAAGTGGAAGATCTTCAAGAGAAATTGGATTTGATTCATGTGGAGTTGGAAAAGAAAGGATTGAAGATGACAGTGGTAGAAGATCACATTAGTCAATTGATTGTAAATGAGGAGGAAACACCACAGGAGTAAAAATTGAGATGGAATATGTTTTAGGAGGTTCATAACATGTAGATAACCCAAATTTTGCAACTGGAGAACAGTTTTTGAAGACAACCTTAAAATCATAAAATTCTAGTCTTTTGCACAGTTTTGTAGCGTACCTCGGGCTTGAGGCCAGAAATACGCTACAAAAATTCCTGTAGGTGTATTTTTTCCTTAAAACTCAGTTTTGTCAAGTTTTATGGAGGGAGAGTAATGGTTTGTAAGGTGTCATGGCATAGTAAAGGTACTGGAATAGCAAAGGAGTCAAGGAGATATATGGAAAAGCCATTTTTCCTACGCTACTAAAACTCGCTACGAAACTGCCTAAAATGCCATGTTTTCATAGCAAGGATATTTTGAAGGATTTTGAGCATCTAAATGGCACATTTTCTAGCTGGATACCTTTAGCAGTCAGTGGGACATATCAGCAAAGAATCATGGCTCAAAAGGAGTGCCACACAACCAGCTCATTAGTCAAAACAACGTTAAAACTGAAGGTCATCCATTCCTAAAAAGCAGGATTATGTTCCATAGATCTAGGGGTGCTTTAAAGATGTAAAATGGTGTTGAAATAGGGTGATTCATCCTTCGAGCATGTGACATTCATTATGTAACCATTATGTAATTTTTTCACTGATATGATAAATGAATGTAATAAATAGGAGATAGAGTCCTATTAGGAGTTTGTTTTCTTTAAGGATAGCTATCATTTTTTTGTTTTAAGTTAGTGGTTTCAGTTATGATAGGTGTCAGAGTAGAATTTGAAGATCTAGCCAGCCAGGCAGATCATCCACATTGTGAAGAATGTCTATTTATAGACAAACCATTGAAGAGCAAGGGGTTGGAGAATATTGCACCAAATTGTTGCCTATATGTTTATTCATTATCAGTAATACAAAGTGACATTCTACTTCCAAACCTGAGATTATCATGAGGTTTTTGATGTGTTATTGATCTGTATCTCTGTTTTTAATCACTTGCAATAGATTTCATCTCTAATTACTCAGAATTCATAATATTATGCTCTGACTTCCTTTAGTGGTGAAATGATTTTGTTTTCCTAGGTTATTTGTATGAATTATCTTTGTTAAAAACCTCTATCTGCCTCAGCTTCCATGTGAAGAACCACTGTCACTAAGAGTACTGATTGTTGACTCCATAAGCTTAATGATAGCAAGCCTTCATTTTTCAACCTACAATCATACAAAACCAAGTTATAATTCATAGAGTTAGCCATCTAGCATTATCCTTATTCATAAACCCCCTTTGAGAGAGCCCTCTCAAACTGAAGAGGCTAATCTTTAGTTAGAAGTGGTTTGAAAGAGTTACATTGAGTTGATTGATGAGCAACCAATAAAGATCAATTTCGTGATAACAAATCCCACCTAAATAGTTGCAACTTTATCAATAAATTCATGCCAAAAGTATGATACAATAGTGTTCTTTGATCAATACAACAACATCCAACCTTCTCTAATGAGTGAAGAGGTGAAAAATATAGGCAAGAAACAACTTCTCCCAACCTCAGGGGTTGAATCCTTGAGTTGAGGAGTTGATCCATAAAAGGCTGAACTGAAAACCCAAAGACTAGGGAGGTCAAACAAACTCTCCCCTAGTTTTGGTGAAAGTGATTCATTCATCCATAAAAACACTTTTACCTAATGTATTTACCCTCTAGTAACTCAAACATATGTTAATTAAATTTACATCCATCATTTACATCAGTAAAATTCACAATTTCCATGGTCAAACTCAGAAAACTAGGAAAAAATTAAAAAAATCAGACAATTGTCAGGAGCGCAGCGCTAGTGTCATGAGTGCAATGCCAAATTTAAGAAAAATTTTGAGGGGGTTTTCGATGTCCACATTGAGCTCAGGATAGCTCATTGGAAATATTTTCGTGTTTAGTTTCCAAAATTTACCTGGTTTCCAAAACCGATGAGTTATAGCCCTCCAATAGCTGAATCTGCCAATATTGGTCAGGAGCGCAGCGCCTGCCTGAAAATGAGGGAAAAAATGTCATTTTTGAGGTGTTTTTGGCCACTTATCCTTGCCATATTGTCCATATTGGGTGTGAAAAGTGTGGAAATTACATTTTTGCTGCCTTTTGTATCCAATGGTGGTCTTCGTTTTGCAATTTTAGGCCCCTAGAAGAAGCACAACCCCTAGGGAATTGCGCTCCTGACAGTCAAACTGTGTTGAAGATTGTCAGAAGTTTGCACAAAAACCCAAAATTGAAAAAATTGCTCAAAAAATTTTCAAAATTGGTATGTGGAATGCTAATGAAGTATGCTAAGCAATCAAAGAGGCCTTAGAAAGGATGCCAAGCTTATCTTCTTCGTTTTGCTTAATTAGGGTTTTATTATGTTTTTCCTCCAATTGCTTTGGTTTAATATTGTAGATCTTATTTATTGTGATGTACCTATTGGACATGTGTCTAAGCATCTTGTTATCTTTTTTTTCCATATGGAGGATTTTCTTAAGGTGGAGGTTTACCCTATCTAGCCATATCTCTCTATCATCTTCAACCTCCTTGGAAATCCTCTCCTCAAAAGTGAGTTTTTCATCCTCAGGTTTCTGTCATTGTAGAGCTCTCTTAGGACCTCTTGTTTTTTGTCTTATTCTACTAGTTTGAATGTCATCATGATCAGGATCATCAAGTGACATCATACCCTTACCTCTTTTTTCTTTGAGCAACTCTAGCTCCATAAGTACTTGTTGATATTTCAGCTACTTATTCTCCTGCTCAAGGAATGATACGACATACTGAGCTCTATCCAAGTTAGTTTGTAGCTATCTGATTTGGGACTATTTATCTTTTATGATCAAGCTTGAGGCCTCATGATCATCTTGCTGATCCAAGTCAACTAGATCAAACTTTGTTTCCTCCTCATGAGGGTCTTCATGCTCTTGCATGACTTCCTCATGAACAATTGTCTCTTTTTTATTTTTCTTTCCCTTTTGTACCTACTTTCCTGATGAAGAAGGCAATATCCCTTCCAAAATATGTGGATCAAACACCTGCCTAGGCTCTCTCTGATAAGTTTTGACCAATGTGTCTTTTTCAGCCTCTTTGGTCCTTTTAGGCTTGCTGACCACAAATCTGCTGAATGACCCAATTTGGCTATGAAATACTGATGATGGTGATGAGATGGGTCCAATAGGTTGAGTTGATGGAGGAATAGGTGTAGTGGGTTGAGGTGGAGGAAGCATAGTTTTAGCATGCTAAGCTTGTGGAGTGGTGAAGACATCATTGGCAATGAAAGTGTCCTGTGAAATGTTCAACTGATTTAGATGATGAAGGACAATTATCTTGATCAGAGAATGGTGGAAGAGGCTATTCATTTGTTGATCATACTCTCTCTTATGTACTATGTAGGCCATTTTATCAATGTTTTTGAACAAGTAGTATGGGATGTTGATCAATTTCACTCTTGTGAAGTGCATGAGAAATATGATATGAAATGTGTAGAGTATGGAGAATATGCCTTCACAAGAGAAGTATTTCATGATGATTTTCCTTCATTTTTGGACCGAGCCTTAAGGAATGGTTCATAATGTTGGTCATCAAGATCTTTGGCCTGGAACCATTTCTCACCCACATTGGGTATCCCTGTGGCAACAATAATTATGGTTGTCGATATGGTGAAGGTCACACCTGCAAGGGTCACTTGATTGTATTGAAGGTTTGAGATGAAAACTCTGGTCAAAACAGGGTGATGTTCAACTCTTTGGACCATTTCACAGAAATCAAAGCATCCCACATATTTGAAGGAAGTGACTACCATGGGTGAGGCAATCAAATCTATGGTGTTAATTGGCTCAAGCCTCAAAATCCTCCCTCCCTTTTGAGGTCTTCTTTCCTCTTTGTCCTCCTCCATGAAATCTCTATCTTCCTCCTCCATGATGCTTGTTTTGGTTATTAGAACCATAGGGAAGGGAAAGGTAGTGGGAAATAGGTTTAGGGAGTGGGGATGGGTGTAGGAAAAATTAGGGAAGTAGGTAAGGGGTTAGGGAACTTAGGGGAGTGATAAAGGATCAAAATACTTATGGAAATGGGATTTAGAAATTTATTACATGTATAGAGAGGCTACCTAGGAAATTTGTAGCCTAGGAGCTATGGTTTTGGGGATTGTGTCTTAGGAATGGGGATTTAGTGATATAGGGATAGGGATAAGGTTTAATGAGGTGTAGGAAGGGCAAATTTGGCTTTAGGGGAACAAATTTAGGATGTGGGAGTGAAACTAGGGTTTCTAGCTTGAAAACTAAAAACTTGAAACAAGGAGAATGAACACCATGAAATTTTCAATGATGAAATGTATGGAGGGATTTGATGAGGTTAAATTACTTATTTACAACTGAAGGAACACCGAATTGATGATTATAAATACTTGTAAGAGGTTTTGAGCGAAGTTGGGCAGGAGTGCAATGCCTTTTCTAGGAGTGCATCGTTGGTCTGCCAGGAGTGCAACGCCTTGCCTCCAGGAGCATTTTTCTCCTTACAAATTTGATTTTGGAGCTTAGGGACTGAGATCTTGATGGCTTAGAGAGAAAATGAGTGCCTATTTTATCTTTTGATGGGCTTTATACTTGATGGATTGGATGAATTAGCTCTTGGGAACCACTTTTCCTTCTCACATTCACTTTAAGCATTTGAACCTTCACCTTTCACTTTCACTTTTATTTTTTTAATTTGATCATTTGATGTATTTGAGAACACTAGGATTTTGGAAACTTTGATATTCTTGGCATATGGAACTCTGAGTTGGTAGTTATTTGGAACCATGAACTTATTACATATTTGAGAAAACATTTACACAATGGAATAAAAAATAAATTACATGTCAACTTTACATAGTAAAGTGAGTTTATTTGTCACCCTCTTACTTATTGGTCTGTTATGCATGCAGATGGTAGTTTTATGGACCTTGAAAACCCTAATACCTAATTGGAACCCTAACTGAATGAACTTCATGGTGAAAAGACTGAAAAGGTGATAAAAACGCATGAATGATGGACACTCAGCATAGTGATGAAATGAGCCAGCAAGTGATGATTTTTGTTTTTGAAAAGGGTGAAACTTGATTTAAATCTACACCCAGTGACCATATTTTTGCATGACCTAGTGGAATGACAATTTTTTTTTAATGGGACCCATAACACGACATGAAAGTTTTAATTTGATCACTGGTGGAAGGATGAAAATACTAACACTAACATTGGCTCCAGCTAGGGATGGTAGCTCCTTGGAGGTTCCCAGAACACCGTAGACCAAGTGCCTATCCATTTCGCATGGAGTCAAAAGCTAAAGACTAACTGAAAAATTGAAAAATTAAACTGATTTGTAACAAACTAAAAATGACTGAAAAAATGACTTTAAAATTGACTCAAAACTGACTTGAATTTGACTGAATTAATTTTGAAAACAAAAGAAAACCAACGAAACTTTATAGCCTTCACCTCAGGCTCAAAGCCTTAATGATTCTCTACTTCGCACTTTGTAAAAAAATGAAATTGAAAGAAACTTGTTGCTAAAAACGACATCAAATCAAACTGAAATGATACCAACCTAGTATAATCTGCTACACAATTGTTGATTGGGTGAAATGACCCTTCCAGTGTAACCAATCCAACAGATGGCTACTTAGTGAAATTATGCTCTCACTTTCCTCAATCAGGTAGAATGATGTATATGTAGGCAACTCATAATAAGAACTGAAATCAAGACTTATGCTGACAAACTAGACAACATTCATCTTCTCCAATGCTTGCAAAAGACTGCTCAAGGGATCTTGAAAATAATTTAGCATTACCTTTTGTGGATAAAAAAAAGGAGATGAGTAAGAATTATTCCCATATGGATGTAAAAAATTAGCAAAAGGATCCTACATAATATTTTTAATAGCATAAGTGTCCACATCTATGGGATCCAAGAAAAACTCCTTTTCATAAACAGACTTTTCATTTTCCGAAGCTTGAGAAATATTAGTATCAGCAAGGGGCTTTAAAACAACTTCTTCTTTATCACTTCTCTCCTCTTCATAATCACTTGGAAAATGGAAAGACTGTATAATAACATCATCATTCTTAATGGATGGAATATGGATTTGCAAATTTAGAATCTGATTTATTTCTTCTTCATTCAAAGGAGAAAGTACTCTTTGTTTTCTTTAGATGAAATAGTAATTGTATTCTTTCCCTCCTAAAGATTCACAAGGATGTTGAATATATTCTTTAATCTCAAGAAAAGGAGCATATAAATTTTCATCAAACTATTGATTTATTTCATGTGGTTTCATTTGAATATCAAGATGCAAAATTATTTCATCTTTAAGCAAAGGGGAAGCTATTGTATGCTGAATATGATCTTGTGTATCACAGTGACTAGCTTCTTCATATTGTTTTTGAAGGGAGAAATCATAGAAGGCTTCAATGATCTCTCCATCATTTATGCATTTGATTTTATCAATACCCTTAAGATATGATATAAAAAATTCACTATAATCACAACAGCTTTCTAAGAGAGATAAAGAAATGTTAGACTTCACATAATGTTTGGAAACCATATTATGGAAATATTTAAGATAACATAAGATTCCTTTTGGTAACCCTTCATAACATACCCTAGCTTTATCTTCAAGAGTATCCATAAAAAATTTCATGAGACAGTATTCAGGAAACTTAACTCTCAGTCTACATACATGTACATGAAACTTTACTAAATGTAGATCGACATCATCTTTCTTTTCATCTATGAATATGAGAAGGTGTTTAAAACAGTCAAAATAAGGCATAGGATTTGGAAATCTAGGGATTTGAGATCGATCCATAGGAGCATACCTGGGATTTTTTCTTGCAGTAGAACTCATATCGACAACAATGAAGTCACAAATAATTCTATTCAAATTATCGGTTCTTGAAAAGTGGAGTCGCCATGAAAATTATGAACCTTGGATTCTTCAACACTAGATTTTCCAGGTGAATGATTCAGCCTTCATATGCATCTGATCACTATCCACCATTAGCAACTAGATGTAAAATTTGATGATTACCGTCTCAAGGAAGATCTATCACTTTCTTCCCCAGTATGGTCGCCAAGATGTTAACACTCCACTGGATCTCCAAGGCTGAGAAGAGACTAGCAAAGGTAACCACAGACCAAACTCTCGCCAAGTAGCTATACCTACTATGCAGGAAAGGTGTCTCTGCAAGGGATTAGATCCAAGAGGGCTGGATCAACTAGGTTTTAGGCTAGGTATAGTATAACAGGGGTTTTGATTGGTTGATTTGGGTGTTGGATGAGTGAATTAGTGTAAAGAGGAAATTAGGTTAGGGAAAAAGGACCAGCAATTGCAGACATCTGATGGGGAAAGGTAGGTAGGTACTTTAACACTTTAAGGATATTTTATGGAGTGGATTAGACTGGTGAGGTACTAAAAATAGCATGACATACATGAATTGTTTTTAAACTAGAAGAAATGAAACACAAGTATGGTGATTCTCCCAAAACAAAGCATTAAACATGAATTTTTCTTATCCCACTTAAGAATAAACGATATTATAGAAATGACATGATAGTGGAAAGTAAAAAACATTCACACATATGTAAAAAAAAGAAGAAACTATTTCAAAATACATTACCACAAGAATCCCACCAAAATAACTGCAACTCTGTCAATAAATTCCTCCCAAAAGTCTTATACAATAGTGTTATCTCATTTATACAACAACATCCAACCTTCTCTAATGAATGAGGAGGTGAAATATATAGGTAAGAAAAAACTTCTCCCAACCTCAGGAGTCAAATCTTTGAGTTGAGGAGCTGATCCACAAAAGGTTGAACTGAAAACCCAAAGACTAGGGAGGTCAAACAAACTCTCCCCTAGTTTTGGTGAAACCGATTCATTCATCCATGAAAAAACTTTTTCCTAATGTATTTAACATCTAGTAACTCAAAAACATCTTAAATACATTTACATAGATCATTTACATCAGTAAAATTCACAATTTTCATGGTCAAACTTAGAAAACTAGGAAAAAATCTGAAAAATCAGACAATTGTCAAGAGTGCAGCGCTAGTGTCAAGAGCACAATGCCTACTTCAAGACAACTTTTGAGGGGGTTTCCGATGTCCAAATTGAGCTCAGGATAGCTCATTGGAAAGAATGTCATGTCTAGTTTCCAAAAATTTACTTGGTTTCCAAAAATGATGAGTTTTAGCCCTCAAAAAGTAGAGTCTCCAAATACTGGTCAGGAACGCAGCGTCTGCTTGCAAATGAGGGCGGAAATGTCATTTTTGAGGTGTTTTTGGCCATTTCTCCTTGCCAGATTGTCCAAATTGGGTGTGAAAATTTTCAAAATTGCATGTTTGTTGCCTTGTGAATCTGATGGGGGTCTTCTTTTTTCATTTTGAGGCACATAGAAGAAGCGCATCGCCTAGGGCGCTGCACTCCTAACAATTAAACTGTGTTGAAGACTGTTAGAAGTTTGCACAAAAACCCAAAATCGCAAAAATTGCTCAAAATTTTTTCAAAATTGGTATGTAGAATTTTGATGATGTATGCTAAGAAATCAGAGAGGACTCGGCAAGGATGTCAAGTTTATCTTCTTCCTTTTGCTTAATTATGGTTTGCTTATGTTTTTCCTCCAATTACTTGAGTTTAATGTTACAAATATTATTTCTTGTGATGTACCTGTTGGACATGTTTCTGAGCATATTTTTATCCTTTTTTGCCTTGTGGAGGAGTTTCTAAAGGTGGAGGTTTACCCTATCTAGCCATATCTCTCTATCATCTTCAACCTCCTTGGAAATCCTCTCCTCAAAAGTGAGGTTTTCGTCCTCAATTTTCTGTTGTTGTAGAGCTCTCTTAAGACCTCTTGTTTTTGGTCTTCTTCTGCTGGTTTGAATTTCATCATGATAAGGATCATCAAGTGACATCATAACCTTACCTATTTTTTCTTTGAGAAGATCTAGCTCCATAAGTACTTGTTGATCTTCCAACTGCTTATTCTCCTGCTAAAGGAATGATATGACATATTGAGCTCTATCCAAGTTAGTTTTTAGCTCTGTTATTTGGGCCTCTTTCTGTTTTATGATCAAGCTTGAGGCCTCATGATCATATTGTTGACCCAAGTCAACTATATCAAAATATGTTTCCTCCTCATGAGGGTCTTCATCCTCTTGCATGAATTCCTCATGAACAACTACCTATTATTTCTTTTGCTTTTCCTTTTGTACCTACTTTGTCGATGAAGAAGGCAAGGTCCCTTCCATAATCTGTGGAGAAAACACCTACCTAGGCCCTCTCTGATAAGTTTTGACCAATGTGTCTTTTTCAACCTCTTTGGTATTTTTAGGCTTTTTGACCACAACTATGCTAGATGACCCAATTTGGCTCTGAAATACTGATGATGGTGATGATATGGGTCCAATAGGTTGAGTTGATGGTGCAGTGGGCTGAGGTGGAGGAGGCATAGTTTTAGCATGTTGAGCTTGTGGAGCGGTGAAGACATCATTGGCAATGAAATTATCCCATGAAATGTTCAAATGATTTAGATGATGAAGGAAAATTATATTGATCAAAGAGTGGTGGAAGAGGCTATTCATTTGTTGATCATACTCTCTCTTCTGTACTATGTAGGCCACTTTATCAATGCTTCTGAACAAGTAATATGCGATGTTGAGAAATTTCACTCTTGCGAAGTGCATGGGAAATATGATATGATATGTGTAGACTATGGAGAATCTGCCTTCAAAAGAGAAGTATTTAATGATGATTTTCATCATGGAAGCATATCTATCAAGAAGGTAATTGAAAGAGAAAAATCTCTTTCCTTCATTTTTGTACCGAGCTTTGAGGAATAGTTCATAATGTTGGTCACCAAGATCTTTGGCCTTGAACCATTTCTCACCCACATTGGGTATTCCTATGGTAGCAGGAATGATGGTTGTGGATATGGTGAAGGTCACATTTGCAAGGCTCACTTGATTGTCTTGAAGGTTTGAGATGAAAACTTTGGTCAAAAAAGGGTGATGTTGAACACTTTCGACCATTTCATAGAAATCAAGGCAGACCAAATAGTTGAAGAAAGTGACTTCCATGAGTGAGGCCACCAACTCTCTGGTGTTAGTTGTCTCAAGCCTCAAAATCCTCCCACACCTTTGAGGTCTTCTTTTCTCTTTGTTCTCCTCCATGAAATCTCTATCTTCCTCCTCCATGATGCTTGTTTTGGTTATGAAAATCCTAGGGAAGGGAAAGGTGAGTGGGAAATAGGTTTAGGGAGTGGGTATGGGTGTAGGAAAAATTAGGGAAGTAGGGAAGGGGGTTAGGGAACTTAGGGGGGTGATAGAGAATCAAAATACTTAGGGAAATGGGATTTAGAAATTTATTACAAGTATAGGGAGGCTACCTAGGAAATTTGTAGCCTAGGAGCTAGGGTTTTGGGAATGTATCCTAGGAATGGGGATTTAGTGATATAGGGATAGGGATAAGATTTACTAATATGTGGGAAGGGTAAAATTGGTTTTAGGGGAAAAAATTTAGAATGTGGGAGTGAAACTAGGGTTTCTAGCTTGAAAACTCAAAACTTGGAACAAGGAGAATGAACACCATGAAATTTTCAATGATGAAATGTATGGAGGGCTTTGATGAGGTTAACTTAGTTGTTTACAACTTAAGGAACACCGAATTGATGATTATAAATACTTGCAAGAGGTTTCAAGCATTTTGAGCGAAGTTGGGTAGGAGCGCAGTGACTTTTCCAAGAGCACAACGTTGATCTGCCAAGAGCGCAACACATTTGGTAGGAGCGCAACACCTTGCCTCCAAGAGCACAAATCCACCCAAAAACTCTACTTTTCTCCTTACAAATTTTATTTTCGAGCTGAGGGTGTGAGAGCTCGATGGCTTAGAGATAAAATGAGTGCCTCCTTGATCTTTGGATGGGCTTTATACTTGATGGATTGGATGAATTAGCTCTTGGGACCCACTTTTACTTCTCACATTCACTTTAAGCATTTGAACCTTTACCTTTCACTTTGACTTTTATTTTTTTTAATTTGATCATTTGATGGATTTGAGAACACTAGGATTTTGGAAAATTTGATCTTCTTGGCATATGGAACTTTGAGTTGGCAACGATTTGGAACCATGAACTTATTACATATTTGAGAAAACATAAAATTACATAATTAAATAAAAATTAAATTACATGTCATCTTTACATAGTAAAGTGAGTTTATTTGTCACCCTCTTACTTGCTGGTTTGTTATGCATGCAGATGGTAGTTTAATGGACCTTGAAAACCCTAAGACCTAATGGAAACCCTAACTGAATGAACTTCATGGTGAAATGACTGAAAATGTGATAAAAAATCATGAATGACGGACACTCAACATAGTGATGAAATGAGCTAGCAAGTTATGAATTTTGTTTTTTGAAAAGAGTGAAACTTGATTTAAATCTGCACCAAGTGACCAAATTTTTGCATGACCTAGTGGAATGAGAAAAATTTTAGAATGGGACCCCTAACATGACATGAAAGAGTTAATTTGATCACTAGTGGAAGGATGCAAATACTGACACTAAAAGAAGGTTTGAAGGATGACATGAAATATAATATGGATGGTATAGAAGCAAAATTGAAAGGAAACATTGAATATTTGAAGAATGGTTTAAAAGTAGATTTGACAAAGTTGCTACAAGAAATGTTTCCTAATGGTGAAAAGGTATTAAATGAAACTCGTGATAAGAAAAAAATAAATGTTAATCATGATTTCACATACTCTAATGTTGGATTTAATACCCACCATATTCCAAATATCGATATGAGGAAGTTTGATGGCAAGGATCTGGTAACATGGATACTACAGATGGAGCAATATTTTTATCTCCATAATGTGCAACACACACAAAAGGTATGCATTGAAACTTTATATTTAGAACCCAATAAGTTTGTATGGTATCAATGGCTTTGTTATTTTAAATAACTTGTCACTTGGTGAATTTTTAAAGAGGAAATGATAGCACATTATGAGGATACAAAGAGAAACACCTTCTTTAGCCAATTGATAAATCTAAAACAAAAGGGATCAATGGTGGAGCACATTGATGACTTCCAAAACTTGAATATAAGGGTAAATTATATTCGATAAGAGAATAGGATTGATGTATTCATAGGGAATTTAAAGGATAACATCCAACATGAGGGTCTCCTTTGGGAACCAAATTCATAAGAGAAGGAATTCAGGTTGGCTAGAAAAATTGAAAGCACAATTATGGAAACAAGGAAGCCTACCACTCAAAAATATAAAGATGTAAGTGTTGTCGCTCCTAGCCTTCCATTACATACAAATTTGACACCACAAAAATTGAAAGAAAAAAGAGCAAAAGTGTTATGAAACCAGCTCACAAAATAGAAGAAAAGATAGATCAATGCCTTAGAAATAAGTCTCTTTGAGGGGGAAACCTCCTTTTCATTACATAAATGAACCATTCTTGGATTACACAAATGAAAATACCTCCTTTCTATATATATGATTCCATGGTGTCATAATATAATACTAGCTGACCTAACAATAACAATGTAAGGGCACAACAATAACAATAGTGGGCTATTATGGGGCACAATAATAACAATATGGGGACTACAGGGGTACAAAAATAACAATAAGGGGGATACACTAACAAAAATAAGGGAATACACTAGTAATATAGAGCCATATCATTCCCCTCTCATTCAAAAAAGTGTTGTCCTCAATGCTTGAGTAGTTCTGGATGCTTCTGTATAAAATTCTCATCCTCCCAAGTGGAATCTTCAGTGGGTAAGTTCTTCGACTTGATGAGATGCTCTGAAATTGATTGATTTCATAGCTGTCATGTTCTTGTTTCTGTGACTACTTCATGTTCCAATATGTTTTTTCCTTCCTCATCAAGTCCTGGTAATATTGTTTGAACCAAAATTTTGTCACCTATAACCTTCTTTAAGCATGAGACATGTAAAAATGGGTGCACTCAGGAAGATGCATGAAGATCCAATTTGTATACCATAGTACCAATATTTTACAACACCTTGTAATTACCATAGTACTTTGGCGATAATTTATTATCCTTCTTAGCTTTCTTGAGGGATATTTGTTTGTATGGTTGTAGCCATAAAAATACCCAGTCATCTACATCAAAAATTCTCTTGCTGTGATGTTGATTTGCCTATTGTTTCATTCAATTTTGTGAAAAATTTAGGTTGTCCTTTAAGAGTTGGATAACTTGTTGTTGATGCTCGATGTGATATTCCACTGCTTGAACCTTAGAATTTTCTCTTAAAGATGATGTGATGGACGACAAATGATATCCATAAAGTGCCATAAATGGGGTCATTTTTTCTGCAGTGTGGAAGGATGTGTTATACCACCATCCAGCCAGAGGTAACCAATTAATCCATTGTGTTTGTTTATCAGATACAAAGCAACAAAGATATCCTTCCAAACATTTTTTCAGTATCTCAGTTTTCCCATCATATTGATGATGATAAGATGAGGTATGAGCTAGTTGAGTACCCAAACAAGAAAATAATTCCATCCAATAATTTCTAGTGAAAATGGGATCTCTATCGCTTGTAATAATCTTTGGGTTTCCATGTAGCTTTTGAATTGGTTCCATAAATGCAGTAGCAATTGTGCTTTCTTTAAAAGGATGAGATAATGCATAAAAGTGTGCATACTTGGTAAGTATATCAACTACCGCCATCATGACACTCTTTCCTTAAGACTTGGGTATAACTGTGATAAAATTCATTAAAACCTCCTCCAAACATTGATTTGGAATGGATAAAGGTTGTAGAAAACCTGAGGTATTAATTGTCTGAACTTTATTTTGCTGGAAAACCAAACATTCCGCCACAAAATTTTGAATATCATATTTAAGGGAATCCCAAAAAAATATTTATTCACACTGTGGTAAGTTTTTAAAAATCCTGAATTTCATCCTAAGGGAGTGGCGTGCAATTCCAAAATAATATTTTGTTTTAGTTGGGAATTCTTACAAATATATAAGCGATCTTTGTACCATAAGGAATATTTTTTCCAACTAAATGTATCGGATGTACTGTGATATTGCTCCAACTTATGAATGAGTGTCCATAATTCTTCGTCATTCTTCAATTTCTCCCTTGCTTCGGTTATCCAATCTGGTTGGATAATATAAATGGCACAAAGTAATTCTTTCACATCCTCATCCTTTCTTGAGAGTGCATCTACAACAACATTTAGCTTCCCTTTTTTGTAGATGGTTTAAAAGTCATAACCCAACATCTTTGTGACCTATTTTTGCTGCTCTTCTGAAGATAGTGTTTGTTCCAAAAAGTATTTAAGACTATCATGATCAGTTTTTACCTTGAAGTGTCTTCCCATTAGGTAAGGTCACCATTTCTTTAGTGCATGCCATATTACCAACATTTCCTTCTCATAAATAGCTTTATGTAAATACTTTCCTTTGATTGGATGGCTTTCAAAAGAAATGGGTCTTCCTTCTTGCATTAAAACAACACCAATTCCATTTACTGAGGCATCACATTCCATAATAAATATTTTTGTGAAGTATGGCGTAGCTAAGACTAGTGCTTGGCACATTTCCTCTTTAAGATGTTCAAAGACCTTAGTTGCTTCAGGAGTCCATGAAAATGCATCTTTCTTCAATAATGTTATAGGTGTTGCTATTATCCCATAATTCTTAACAAACTTGCAATAATACCCTATTAACCTCAGAAATCCTCACACCTGCTTTATGGTTGTGGGGAATTTCCACTCCTGTATGGCTTTAATTTTGTTAGGGTCTACCTTAACACCATACTGACATATAATATGACCCAGATATTCCACCTCTTGTACTTCAAAGAAACATTTTGAGGTTTTTGCATATAATTAACTCTCCTTCAATAGTTTGAGCACCCTATCAACATGTTGAACATGATCCTTCCAAGACATGTTGTAGATTAGTATATCATCAAAAATTACTAACACAATTTTTCTAAGGAAGGGTTTGAAAATGGAATTCATTAACCCTTGAAATGTAGAAGGTGCATTGGTAAGGCCAAAATGCATGACCAAAAATTCATAATGACCCTCATGAGTTTGAAATGATGTTTTCAGAATGTCTTCAGTATTAATTCTAATTTGATGATATCCTAAACGATTATCCAACTTGGTGAAACAAATTTCTCCATGTAATTCATCCAATAATTCATCAATCACAGGAATGGGAAAATTATCTTTAATAGTGAGCTTATTGAGCTCCCTATAATTTGGACACTTGAGCCATGATCCATCCTTCTTGTGCACCAATACTACTAGAGTAGAGAAATAACTTTGACTAGGTTGAATTATACCAGCCTCTAGCATTTCTGCAATCATACGTTCAATTTAGCTCTTTTGGACATAAGTATGTGTATAAGGCCTGATGTTTGGAGAAATAATTCCTGGAATCAAATTAATAGAATTATCATGATCACGAATAGGTGGGAGTCTCATGGGAGTTTCAAACACCTTGGAATGATTGTCCAAGAATTTTTGGAGATCTGGAGAAATGTTAGGATATTTCGACATCTAGGAAATATTTAAGTATAACTTGGTATAGAGTAGAGTTAGGTAATGCATGTTTCCTTACTATGTACATTTGTAACTTATAATCTGACGGTCATGATATGCAGTGATTTGACGATTCATTCTCTCCTTAGTATTACCGACACTTGATATGTGGCTTAACACCCGATTGGTCCATGATCTCTATTTAAAGAGCACGGAGGGTCATTTTTTCGGTGACCATTTATGAGAGAAGCTTATGTAAATTTTCTTTATTTGTATTAATAAATTTCCTGAAGTGGTCACGTTGGCTCAGACCATGAACTGTTTCCCTCTTTGATGGTTTTAACCGCGTCAAATACTGGTGTACTGATCTGTGATTTGTTTCTGGGCGGTGATTGTTGAACCTCAAAATTGATCTTAATTTGACACCCTTTTCTATCATTTCTTCTTCCTTTTTTACAAACTCATGACTTCAATCAGTGATAATTGACATATTCCACATCAAAGAAGGCATGTAGATGATCTCTACTTTATATTATAATTTTTCTTATTATTTAGATGAAATTTTGTAATCAGCTACAGAATGCGTCATATGGCTATCCCAGGAATGATCCACACATGGATCATGTCCCACTTACCTATTCAAATTCAAGGAGGAATCATGCCTGCGCTCACAGTCAATATCAGTCAAAGAATGAGATCAACGGATGAAAGACTCGAGATTTTCTCTGAAGTAGAAAATCGAGAGATAGCTCTGAAGAATTTGCTTCTAATTATAATTTTAATTTTAGTTTTATTTTCTATCTATAGGCGGAATTTCCTCAAACAGTTAAATCCAAAACCTGTATAAATACTGACCTGTTGAAACTGGGAAACATTCTAATTTTTGTGATAATTCAGTGTATGTTTCTAAACTTTGTTTGCCAATAAAGAAGACCAATTCCATATCTTTAATGCGCGCATAGTCTAAGTAGATTTCCGATTCATTTTTTTGCAGAGGGCCCTAGCACGAAAAGGATGTTTTTCTTAATTGTTTTGTAGTTTAATTTCTGTCATTTAAATTCTTGTTGATTCTTAGTTTTATTCTTGTCAATTCATAGTTAAATTCACATTCTTTTATAGTCAGATTCCTATAAATTCATAGTTTAAATTACTTACTGTTTTATAGATTAATTTCATGAATGTTTTCTGAAATTAGTTATTTTCATTTCCAGTTGACTGTGTAATCTTATGCTCGCTAAGTCATCGCAAGAATGTGACTCTCTCATTTTCCAATTGGATAAGATTTGGATATTCAGTCATACAACAATCTTAGTTTTCTTTTAAACATGCTTTGCACTTGCCTTTGATTTCAATTAGCATTGTCATTTAAGTTCTTAGCAATATAATTTATGCTTTCAGTCCATGGAATAGAATTAGATTAAATTTATCTTTCAAACATTCTTAGATTTAAAACTAGGAGAGAGTTAGATTAGAATTGTGTTTAAAATAGATCGAATGCTCTGTTTTCATAGAATTAAAGCTTTCAATGGATGAGATAGAAAATGATTTCATATTTGTCATTTGAATGCAATAAGATTTAGAATAGTGCTATGCTTTAAATCAATTATATAATTTTCATAAATTTTTTGTCGGCCTAGATAAGTCTAACATTTTAACCATTCAAATTTTGATTTATTTTTATGCAATTTAGATTAGATAATTAACATTTCCTTTTCTTCCTTCTTTTAGATTTCATATTTCATTCATTTCATTAAAAGAAATTTGTAATCCAATTCCTTTTCTTAGAATAAAAACAACATTTCCTTTTCTTCCTTCTTTAAGAATCAATTTTCATCATTAAAATTCATTTAGATTTGGTTGTTCATTAGCATTTAAATATTTCATCTAGAAGCATATATTTCATTTCTTAGACCAGTTTCAATTCTTAAAACTTTAGGCATAAGATACAAAACCCCCAAAACAATATAAAGAATACACAATGAAATAAGAAAGAAGGTTATCTAAGCATATATAGTGCACCACACTTCATCAAATTACTAACCTCAGTCGATAATTTATGCAGATAAAAATTTAAGACAATAAATTGACTAAACATTTTGGCGATGTTGTTGAGGAAGTGTAATTAGGAAGCCTTATTTTTTACACAAAAAAAAAATGATATGCGTAGAGAAATAGACTCTAGGGATAGATTCATAGCTAGAGGTAGAAGTTTGATTCCAACAACACCACTCACCTCACCAAGACCACGTAGTGCCACACCACCATCTCAAACTCATATTCCATTTTTCACCTCAAGACATAGACTCCCCGAAGTCTTAAGGTCATAAATCCAACCAGGGTATTCTCCAAATTCATCTACTGAGGCAGTCTTAGAAGAGGAAGATCCTATATCTCCAACAGAAGGAGTAATCTTTTTTTCCTCTACAGGAGAACATATTCTAGCTCAAGAGTTAGAAATACCTAGTGAGGAATAAGAATAATATTTCTTCAATATCCCATTGATAGAAGAACCAGAGGAAGAAAAAGTAACTCTACAACTAGAACCTTACATTAGCTCTAAGGAATCTACAATGGCAAAAGAAGAAGGAGGAGGAGAATTTTTGAATGGATATTCCTTAAGAGGAGGAAGGAGAGGTGGAGGAAGAGATGGAGGAAGAGGAAGATGTAGAGGAGATCCTGACTCTATTGGATTTCCTATAGTTGATGAGGATACAAATTTCACAATGAAAAATATTTCACCTTATGTCCTTCCCAATTTCCATGGATTAAGGAGTGAAGATCCTGAAATATTTTTGTTTGAATTTGAGGTTTTATGTAGATCCAATGACTACTTACAAGACTCTCAAAAATTGATGCTATTTAGTGCAACACTCAAGGGTGCAGCTTTAAAATGGTTCATGGGTTTGATAACACAATATATTAGGACATGGGATGAGATGAAAAGTGCTTTTTTAAAAAGATACCTGGATTATTTCACACCTATTAATAGTAAGGATGAAGTATTTAAAATGATGCAAAGAGAGGATGAAAACTTGGAATATTTAATTGAGAGATTCAATTACAATATAAAAAGAGCTAAAATGGAACATCTAGATCAAGATACTTTAAAATCTCTCTTGTTGAAAGCCATCAAAGATGAATGAATATATATTCTTAACATGATGGGAAAGGGAGATATCTCTCAACTACCATTACCTGAAATTCCTGAATTATGCATTCATCTCTCAAGAGGAAAATAAAATCCTGGGAAAAATACGAGAGATCCTATTCTCTTTAGAGTAAATAAATCTGCAACTAGAACATTGAGTAGGGAAAAAATTGGAAATATGCTTGATGAATTTAAAAAATATATCTTAGGGAGCATCAGTGAAAAAAAAAACACCCTAAAATTACAAAACAAGCAGAAATCTGAAACTGATGCCTTAACTATTTTCTGTCCTAAATGCAGGAAGAAACATGCTTTAATAGAATGTCCTCTTGAAGTAAAAGTCATAGAGACCTGTGTTATTTGTGTAGAAAATCATGAAACAAAAAAATGTCCCTCTATACCAGGTCTTAAGGATTTTTTTCAAGAAGAAGTAGCTCCATCTCCAGTAGATCCTCTTTTTTTTGTTTCTAGAAGAGCAAGGCAGGAGCCACAAACTCAAGGTTTTAATAATCAAATGTATAATCAACCCCCACCAAAAAATTGGAATTCATCATGGCAACAACCTTGGTACCAGCCTCAACCTTAGACACAAGGGATGAAAAATCCTAATGGAATATACTCTCAGTATCACCAGTATCCAAAATCTTATCCAAACTATCCTCCCCAACATTTTCCACAACAAAATCAACCACCCCAACTCCAAAATCATAACCCACAACTTTCATTACCATTTCCACAAAGAACAAATCAACTACCTGCCCAGCCATTACCAAACCCAAATAATAAAAATGCTCAAATTTCTTATAACATATAAGGAAAAAACTTCCCAACTTACATGATTACTCCACTAGATCTTAAAAATATCCAACTTAGATCTGGTAGAATATTAGAAAGGAAAAAAACTTCTGTTGTTATTCAAGAAAAATATGATCTTCTTGAAGAAATTTCTCTACAACAAAATAAATTTTTTGGAGAAAGGAAATCCGTTCAGTAGAATCAAAATTCTGAAAGTGAAAAATAGAAAGATCCAATAAATTCAACTCCTATCATAGAGCAACCTTCAATATCTATTTCTAACCCTCCTTTTCCTAAAATATTACAAATTGATAGAGGGATAGAAAAACAAATTATGTTGCCTAACTATGATTTTCTAGATGAATTGAAAAATGTCTGTATCAAAATTCCCTCGTTATAGGCCATTAAAGAGATTCCTATTCTAGAAAAAATAATAAGAGAGTTAAGCATGAAAAAATCAGGAAGAAAAACAAAAGAAATAAAAAAGATTCAGTTAGTAGGAAAAATTGTTGACATTATGATGGGAAAAATAGCCATTAAAAATATTTGGACCCAGTAAGTCCAGTTGTAAAAACACATATCAATGGTATTGAGATTCCAAATACATTAATTGACTTAGGATCAGCCATCAATATCTTGAGCAAGAAAACCAGGGAGCAACTTAGGCTTCCAAACCTTAAGCATACACCAACATTACGACAATTAGTAGATAGATAAGTAATCAAGCTAGATGGTGTATTAGAATAAATATATGTGTCCTTAGACTAATGGGAATATCCATTTTATTTCATTATCTTAACTCCCAAGGACAACCTAGGGGGGCATCCATTAATTTTAGGAAGACCTTGGTTAGCTACATCTGATGCTTTCATTATTTGTATATCCGGTGATATGTTTATTTCTGATGGTAACTCAACAAAGAAAATCACTCTATATCCTCCAGCAAAAATAATCATATAAATAGAAAATGAAGAATGGATGGATGATGAAAATGATATACAACCTCCCTTTACTATTTCTCATATTAGTGAATAAAGTCAAATTTAAATTCAATAGAAAACTTTGAAACGTCTTCAAAATGTGAAGATGATCATAGTTTTCAAGAAAAATGCAATATTAGATATTTCTCATCTAAAAATATGTCTTTATATTCTATGGAATAATTTGGTAACTCTACAGTTGAAATATTTCCAGGAAAATATTTAAATATAAACAAAAACTTGGAGAAATTCCAACAAGAAGAGTTAATCAAAACATTGCAAAAACATTCTTTTGCATATGCATGGGAGTACACTAACATGAAGGGAATTAGTCTTGAGACTTGTATACATCATATCTACATTAAGGAAAACTCTAGGCCTATTAGACAACCTCAAATAAGGATGAATCCAAATCTTAGGGAAATTGTGAAAGAATAATTGCAAAAGTTGTTGAATGTGAACTTCATTTATCCTATTTCAGACAGTCAATGGGTTTCCCCCTTGGTGATTGTACCTAAAAATAATGGTAAATGGAGGGTATGGATTGATTATCAAGAATTGAATAAGGCTGCTCTAAAAGATCATTTCCCATTGCCTTTAATAGATCAAGTATTGGACACATTAGTAGGTAAGAAGTATTTCTTATTTTTGGTTGGTTTTAGTGGTTACAATCAAATTCAGGTAGCACCTGAAGACCAAGACAAAACCACATTCACCTGTCCTTGGGTAACCTATGCTTACCGAGTACTTACTTTTGGATTGTGCAATGCACCTGCAACATTCCAAAGGGATGTATTAGGAATTTTCTTTGATATAATACATGATTGTGTGAAAGTATATATGGATGATTTTACATTTTATGGAAATTCTTTTGAAGAGGCTCTTGAAAACTTGGAAAAGGTTCTTAAAATATGAAAAGAAGAAAATCTTTCATTAAGTCATGAAAAATGCTTTATGATGTTTACTGGAGGAATTGTTTTAGGACATCACAATTTAGGGGATGGAATTAAAGTAGACTCATCTAAAGTTGAAGTCGCATCCAAATTATCAATTCCAAGTTGTCAAAAGGATGTTAAATTTTTTCTAGGATTTATAGGGTACTAAAGAATATTTATAGAAAACTTCACTAAAATTGCATCCCCACTCTTTAAACTAATTACCAAAGATTGTGAATTTAGTTGGAATCCTGATTGCCAATTGGCATTTGAAACTTTAAAAGCAAAAATATCTGAAGCATCCATCTTAAGAGGAACAAATTGGAAAATACCTTTTCAAATTTCAACAGATGATTCAGACAGCTCTCAAAGTTGTATTAGGACGAAACAATTTGATCCCCTATGCCATCTATTACATAAGTAAAAATTTGACTCATGCTGAGTTAAATTACACTGTAATCGAAAAAGAGTTTCTAATTGTTGTCTATGCTATAAACAAATTTAGACACTACATCACCAAATATGAAACCTTTATTCGCACAGATCATTCTGCAATTAGGTATTTAATGAATAAATCTATCACTAATAGCATAATAACAAGATGGTTATCACTCCTACAAGAATTTAACATCACCATTCTAGATTGACCTGGAAAACAAAACACAGTTGTTGATTTTTTGTCTAGAATTCAAAACAACAATAATGATACTTCGGTAGATGATAATTTTCCTAATCATTATATCTTTGCAATATCTACTAAATCTCCATGGTTTGAATAAATTGCTAACTACGTAGCTACATGAAAATTACCAGCATACTTTTTTCCTAGAGAGAAAAGAAAAATAATTCAAACAATTGCATTGTACTCATGGGTTAATGATGAATTGTATAAAACAGGTCCAAATCTCATCATCAGAAGATGTGTTCGAGAAGATGAAATACCTGAAATTTTGAAAGCATGCCACGATGAACCTTGTGGTGGACACTTTGCTGATAAGAGGACTTCCTATAAAATTATTCATTTAGGATATTATTGGCCATACATCTTTAAATATTTCAAGGAGTATGTCAAAGGTGTGACAATTGTCAGAGAATGGGAAACCTATTCCTATCAATGAAATTCCCTAACAACCACAGGTTCTCATCGAACCTTTTGAAAAGTGGGCCCTGGATTTTTTTGGATCAATCAATCCACCATCAAAACAAAAGAGGTACATTCTGGTTGGAATTGATTATGTCACTAAATGGGTAGAGGGTAAAGCAATTTCTGTTGCTAATGAAAATGTTGTAGTTTCATTTCTCTTTGAGGATATTTTCACTCATTTTGGTGTCCCAAGGAAAATTGTGATAGATCAAGGATCTCAGTTTACATCTAGGGTGGTGCAGAAAATTGTGAATGAATATAAGGTCAAACATAGAAAGTCTACTCCATATCATCCATAAGAAAATGGACAAGTGGAAGCCACCAATAAAGTTATCGAAGCAATCCTCACAAAGACTGTACATCTACATAGGAAGGATTGGGAAGATAGGCTTCCTAATGCCTTCTGGGCCTACCGGACTACATGGAGGAATACAATAGGACATACTCCCTATGAACTTGTTTATGGGAATCAAGTATTATTTCCTATAGAAATTCAGATCAAAACCTTCAAGATAGTAGTAAGATTGGGACTTGATTTATCAAAAGCCCAAAAGCACAAAATGGAGAAACTTAATGAGCTTGATGAGATCGGGCAAGATGCAGTTCAAAGAAACAACATAATCCAACAACAAAGGTCTAGATGGCAAGACAAGTACATAAAAGATAAAAAAAAATCAAGCAGGAGATTGGACACTTTTGTTCGATTCAAAGTTCAAAAACTTCCAAGGAAAATTTCAGACTCATTGGCTTGGGACTTATGAGATCGAAAAATTCTTTGATAATGGGGCAGTCAAGATAAGGACAATTGATGACTAAAAGGTACCTCTTCTTGTGAAGGGATATCAATTAAAATTTTAACATAGGCCAATTACAAAGGAGGAATTTATCAAAAAAATTCAAGACAATACTGATATGAAGTTGGTGAAGAAGAATCCTTCTTCTTCCCCAACTTAGTCTTCTTTTTACTTTTCATATCTAAAAAAAAAAGAAAAAATATATATAATAAATAATATATATATATATATATATATATATATATATACAAAAACCAATCAATGATTGGCATCCTTATACAAAAAATACAAGATGAAAATCAGAGTTCTGACATATTATATTTCCCCCATTCTAAAAATCCCAAATTATTTTCTCCCTTTCTTTTTCTGAAACAATAAAAGAATTAGCTACAAAATTTCTACATTTCTACAGCTCTCAGAAGAATCTGCAGTTGTCATCATATTTTGCAGTTCTGATAAGTTTTTACAACCTATTGAAGTAGATCATACTCAACAGAAGAAATTGAAGACTCCACTGAAGATCATGCTAAAAATATACCTGAGGAATCAACACAAAAAGAAGATCAACAAAGGTCATTTCAAAGGTATGTTACAAATTTGTTTAAATAATAAGACCAAAAACATTAGTGTATATAATTTAGATGATCATATGCTGCCACCTCAATATGTCATCATTAGAACTGATTGTATTCAGATTCACATTACAAATCCATAATCCGACCACTATATCTGTATCATATCTCATAATAATCAAGACCGATTTCATCCATTAATGATTAACGGTCATATCTCATTTCTGTAACCCACTCATCCATGCTCCTAAACCCTTGTCGAATATCTATTTTACCTACACGGCTCTACAAACTCTCGACACCCTTAACTTAGAGCCAAACCCTCAATCCACTTGATCAAAGAATAAAAGTTCTGAAGGTGAAGCTCCTTACGACAGAGACATGGGTCTAATAGTGAGAACCGAACTTGTGGGAGCTAAATTCATGGAGGGTTATCCTCAGGTAAAGGAAATGTTGAATAAGGTGCAATGGCTCCAGTTCATAGAGAAATTCGACAGGTTCCATAAGGAGGTCACCAAGTCTTTTGCAATATATTTTGATGGAACATAGGTCGAAATTGGGAACATAAAATTCTCAGTAACAGAAGCATTCATAGTTGAAGCCATAAAAATTTCGAAAACTAGTGAGAGATGGTTCAAGAACAAGGAAATTCATGGCAAGTAAGGTACTATTATTTTAGTATGTGTTTTTAGGAGAAAGGGTCTAAAATGTTTCAAAGCTTTAAATATAGCATAAGCTTGTTTTTCCACAGCTGAATAATTCAACTCAGCACCTTGTAGGTTAGAACTAGTAAACGCAATTGGTGCTTCAATGTTTTGATCATTTAACTGTGTTAAAATTGATGCGTATGATGTGTCGAAAGAAAATGTATATAATATAAATGATTTAAGGAAATCAGGAGTTGTTAAAGAGGGAGCTTCAATGATGGCTTTCTTAATCAACTCAAAAGAATTTATCTCTTATTTTCCCCATTTAAAAATTGAATTTTTCTTGATCATTGATTGCAGGGGTAAAATGATTTGGGAAAAATCGAGAACAAATATTTTTACAAAATTAATTTTCCCACAAAATAATTGCATTGTTTTTTTATTATGTGGTAAATGGATGTTTTCAATTTCCTGAATTATATCAGGGTCGATGTGGATTCCATTTTTGGAAACAATGAACTAGGGAAAATTTTAAGAACCCCCCTAAATTTATATATATAATAAATGGGTGAATCCCCATGATACATAGGAAAAATGGAAGGCTATTTTAATAATAATATAATATGTATATATAATTTTTTGGAAAAGTTCTCATGAGATTATATTATCTTGTAAAATCATGGTGAATCACCAGAACAAATGGCGAATCACTACTACAAAATGGTGAATCGTTGTCTAGTGGAGTTCGGGGTGTTGGTTCCAATGAAGATATGGCATTTGAACCAAGAGTAGAATGAAGAGAACCACCGAGACCAAGCATGGCACATGGTGACTCGCCAGGGAAGTAGTTCACGTGCAGTTTGGAAAACACGTTCTTCTAGTTCTCCTAAGCATAGTGTTGTTTCTCATGCTACTACTAGCACTGATATTGATGTTGGAGATGAGTTTGAGGAGAAATGAACAACAACGGGAAGAAAAGAAAACATGCTATTAAAAAAGTGTTGATAAACATTGGATCCAATCCAGGTGCCATGGCACAATAACAATATCGCAAAATACTTCAGATGTTCAACTATGGAAACATAATTTACATTACAACACCATCACGACTCTTACACAACCATATTTATGGAAATGATTTGATGCTGGAAATCTCTTAAAGGAAGACCTAGCATGGTAACTATAATAAGGTGAACTGCTTCTCACTTCTTCAAAATATTATTCCTTCTCATGCCTTCAAAATCTGGATATTGAAAGGAATATGTGCTAGTTGCAGCCACCCTGTTGAATCTATTAAAATTATAACCATCAACATGTAGAGAACCATTAGAAAAAATCCATTTGGAATTCCCCATGTCATGCCCATGCCATGCCATGAATCTATTTGTAGCAGAATCCCACAAGTAGTAGCAGTGGCACCCTGAATTTACCTGATAGCTCCATTGATTGGAGAGGAGGTCCACTCTAGAACTTGCCAATGCTCTCCTAGTATTGTTGTACAAATGATGTCTTGTTTTAAATTTGTACAAGGAGAGATACATTTTCAGTATATGCCTCTTTTCAAATCTGGTAGTTATAACTTATAATTCCAAATCAAATATAACCCAAAGATAAGTCCAGATAAAATATAACCCAAAGAACCATATTGTTCTATAGGCATGACAAATCTGGCCAGATATCAATTACTGGCAAGTTGTTCGTGGATGTGATGAAGTCAATTATGACTGAAACAGTTTTCACCCTAGATGCATCTTGACCTAATCTTACTTTCAATCATGAAATGTGGCCAGAATGGACAAGATAAATGGATGAATTGGTTCTGGATTATAAAAAAATCTAAGCATTGAACTGTGTATTAAACTCAATCCCAGTTCAGTGCCACACACAATTCACAACAGTAATAAACACCTGCACAACAAGGAAACCTATTTTTGTTAAGTTATGCGTGAATTAACTAATCAGTGGGCTGTAAATTTATTTTTTGATTACCATAAAGAGAACATAACTGGTGGTAAGAGAACATAACTAATTATTAGATAAATGGCCAAAAATAAAGTGCACAAGGGTTAAATTTAAGTGTTTTCTCGTAGGAAGTTTGTGTAGACTTTAACAGTAATACACCAATTGAATCCAATTTAATATCTGACTTGCATTAAAGATGAAGCATGTAATAAAACATGCCATATAGACACAATCTTCAATGAAAAAATGAAAATTACTCAACGTTATTCTACTTCATACAATTGTTCGAGGTATCTTCACACTCTGGTAGGTTGTTTGTATATCCTCCTTTGATAGCTACTACTTTTTGTGGTTACAAATCTTCATCTGCAGATGCCTACTTAAAGGTTAAAATACACTACAATTCTCAATACAATAACCAGACAGAAAATCCTCATGATTACCATTAAATGATAGAAGAGATTTAGCAAATTTTCTGTCAATCATTCATCCATGATTTACTGCATTGTTCTACATCTATTCCTTTGTCATCATCTCTTTGATATAACAATCTCAAAACAGGCTACCCTGCATATGATGTTTCACAGTTGTGCTGCAAAAATTCCCTATTATATACACTAAAGGGAATGTGAAACTCAACTTGATTCTTGTCTTGAAGGCTATGCTACAAAAAAACAGCTCATATGCGTGCTGCGATCGAGAGAGTGAGATTCTAGCAATGTTATGACTTGTTACCAAAGAGGCATGTAGCCACAGAGCAAGAAGAAGTAGAAATCCTTATTGCTGGTAGACAACTCTAGAGAAGGTGTAGATTCAGATTATGCAGGCCCAAGGCTGAAAAAGCAAGAAATGTGGAACATCACAATATAAGTTGAATAGTTGTGGAAGATAAACTTTCATACAAAAGGTTTATGAACAATTGCAATAAAACTGGACCAAAATAACAATCAGTGTGCAAATTACAAGTATAGAAAGAGAACTGTAACAGTTACTATACATGCTTTAATACAACCTGATCTAAATCTACAAGGATTGTAACCTATGTGAAAACACTTTGGCTACTGCATCTCTTTGTTTTCAAATTGATTCAGCTAATCTATCTTGATATGCCAAGTTACTTCTTGGTTGGTGATGTCAGTTGTGGCTTGGTAGGGTTTTTCTGTGCAAAGGCCATTATGAGGCTTTAGGATTACTATGTTTATTTTATTTATCCATGTTATAAAGGCTTCCAATAGGGATTTCCTGGATCGGTGAAAGCAGGGCACTATTACTGTAGCCACCAAGGTTCATGTCTTCCCCACAACATGTGGTTACTTGTGCTCATGTTTGTGCTTCTGTTTTTGGTTGGGGGTAGGTGAAAATCTTAGGAAACATAGGTGGAACAGACAACTTGCACTCGTGGCTTCTAGCTGAAGGATTCCAAATTGAATGCAATGAGAACAGGGGTGGGTACACTTGCCATGTATGGACAAGAGGAAGCTATTCAAAAGAAAGAAAAAAAGTTAGAAAGGCTAGCAAAGTGTTAATATCATATTTTTCTACTGCTCTAGTGTTATATAATTATCTGTGGTTAATAAAATGACAAAAATTGCATCAGAGATCAGTCTTAACACAACATTAAATCAATGTGTTCTTAACTAAGATGTATGGACTAAATGAACTGTGAATTCAAGGAAAAAATAAAAAGGTGACATGTTATTTGAAGTTTCTTCTTACATGGGAGGGTATCTTATATAAATTGGCAGCTCCTTAAAGTGGCCACTAATAATGATATAAAAGACTATAAAAACTACAGTCTAGTTCCTAATACTAGTAAAAGGATTTGTTCCCCAGCCCTGTAGAAAAATAACCACACCAAAAGGAGAATCTTATAATAGCCAAAAGATCGAAATTAAAAGACTTCGAATTTGGAAAAATTTATATAATCCGTGCCCTGAGACAAACAATGTGGCAACATGCATCACCAACACATTTTCTTAATTTGCTGGTAACTTGGTCAAATACACCTCAATAAATAGCCCAATTTAGAAGGATATATTTACGTTTCAAATAAATATATACACCATTGCTATATTAAAAAATCAGAGATCTTCAGACGAGGCAAGGAAACAAAAGCAATAGATAAAGGAGCTACTGGAATAGGTAGCCCAGAATCAACCTTGACAGGATCTAACGAAGGAATATCCCCATCTTCAGTTAACTCCAAAACTGCACCATTTAAAAGCACTGTTTGACTATGGAGGTCACCATATTTTGGTGTTAAGTGATATTCCATCCTATAATATTTCACCTTTGATGATTTGATTCCATCCCAGGCTACGAATTTCTTAATATTATATATGAAAGACTCTTTTGCATTCAGTCTTCCCTTGTACATGGTAGAATTTGGATGAGAAGAAACATGAACATCAATTTTTGTGTCGTTGCTGAGGTTGATCAAGAGTAAAGTTATTCCAATCTGCTGAAAGAAATAAACAAAAGTGAGATACTGATCCACACAAAAATCAATCTAAAGTTCACACATTATATTATTTCTGAGAAATTCAATCAGGAATGCAAACAATTGAGGGATGTAATAAATGCAGACGTAAATGTATGCTATTGTTCTTAGTGTTGCATTTTGTTCCTTTCTAAGATCAAAGGGAATTGAACAGATGTTTGATAATTCTGCTAACATTACGTTTTAATGACCACCCAATGTTCTCGATACAATTTTATTCCCACTTTATTAAAATTACAGAGTTTCATTCAACTTTAAAAGTGAAAAAATAACCAACAAGAAAAAGTTATCTGTCCACATATTAACTAGGATAAAGAAAGAATGAAAAGAGTACTGCACGATACTGACATCATTTTTTGCACAATAAGAATATGCACGCACATAGGGTGGCCTTGTAGTATTGATGGAAAGTACACCTCTCCCCATCAACCGATGCCAAAGCAGTGCACTGAATCATAATCAGAAAGACAAGTGTGAAGACTTCCCTCAGTTTCTATATAAACAACAATATTTTACTCCCTCAATAACAGAGACAGTTCTTTCAAATTCCAAATTGAATTCTTTGGAGTTTCTTTACATTAACTAAAACAGCCCCATAATCTAAAGAGGTCTAGTAGATCATGAACTGCTCACCTATAATAATCAGGATTGGGTGCAAAATTTGTTGTGTTAAGAAGGCCATAGTTACCACCAATCAAGCTTTGTCTACAATAAAATTTAGTATCATATGTCGATGACATTCCAAGCTGATATAGATACCTACACAAGGCAGAGAAAGAATTCATTAATATGGAGCAAGTTCTCATATGAGTATTTGTCATTTTCCCAAAGAAGAGAAAATTTTAACAGAAAGGTAAGTGCTCAAGGAAGAGATGAAAGATTATTTTTTGATGGGTTGTAAATTTATTTTTTGATTGCCTTAAAGAGAACATAACTGGTGGTAAGAGATCATAACTAATTATTAGATAGATGGCCAAAAATAAAGTGCATAAGGGTTAAAGTTAAGTGTTTTCTCGTAGGAAGTCTGTGTAGACTTTAACAATAATACACCAATTGAATCCAATTTAATATCTGACTTGTAGTAAAGCTGAAGCATGTAATAAAACATGCCATATAGACACAATCTTCAGTGACAAAATGAAAATTACTCAACGTTATTCTACTTCATACAATTCTTGGAGGTATCTTCACACTCTGGTAGGCTGTTTGTATATCCTCCTTTGATAGCTACTACTTTTTGTGGTTACAATTCTTCATCTGTAGATGCCTAATTAAAGGTTAAAATACACTACAATTCTCAATACAATAACCAGACAGCAAAGCCTCATGACTACCTTTAAATGATAGAAGAGATTTAGCAAAGTTACTGTCAATCATTCATCCATGATGTATCGCATTGTTCTACATCTATTCCTTTGTCATCATCTCTTTGATAGAACAATCTCAAAACAGGCTACCCTACATATGATGTTTCACAGTTGTGCTGAAAAAATTCCCTATTATATACACTAAAGGGAATATGAAACTCAACTTGATTCTGGTTTTGAAGGCTATGCTACAGAACAATAGCTCATATGTGTGCCGCTATCGAGAGAGTGAGATTCTAGCTGTGTTATGACATGTTACCAAAGAGGCGTGTACCACAGAGCAAGAAGAAGTAGAAATACTTATTTATGGTAGAAAAATCTAGAGAAGGTGTAGATTCAGATTATGCAGGCCCAAGGCTACAAAAGCAAGAAATGTGGAACATCATAATATAAGTTGAATAGTTGTGGAAGATAAACTTTCATACAAAAGGTTTATGAACGATTGCAATAAAATTGAACCAAAATAACAATCAGCGTGCAAATTACAAGTATAGAAAGAGAAATGTAACAGTTACTGTACATGCTTTAATACAACCTGATCTAAATCTACAAGGATTGTAACCTATGTGAAAACACTTTGGCTACTGCATCTCTCAGTTTGCAAATTGATTCAGCTAGTCTATCTTGATATGCCAGGTTACTTCTTGTTTGGTGATGTCAGTTGTGTCTTGGTAGGGTTTTTCTGTGCAAAGGCCATCATGAGGGTTTAGGATTACTATGTTTATTTTATTTATCCATGTTAGAAAGGCTTCCAATAGGGATTTCCTAGATCGGTGAAAGCAGGGCACTATTACTGCACCCACCAAGGTTCATGTCTTCCCTACAACATGTGGTTACTTGTGCTCATGTTTGTGCTTTTGTTTTTGGTTTGGGGCAAGTGCAAATCTTAGGAAACATAGGTGGAACAGACAGCTTGCACTCATGGCTTCTAGCAGAAGGATTCCAAATTGAATGCAATGAGAACAGGGGTGGGTACACTTTCCATGTATGGACAAGAGGAAGCTAGTCAAAAGAAAAAAAAAAGTTAGAAAGGCTAGCAAAGTGTTAATATCATATTTTTCTACTGCACTAGTGTTATATAATTATCTGTGGTTAATAAAATGATAAAACTTGCATCAGAGATCAGTCTCAACACAACATTAAATCAATGTGTTTTTAACTAAGATGTATGGAATAAATGAACTGTGAATTCGAGGAACAAATAAAAAGATGACAGGTTATTTGAAGTTTCTTATTACATGGGGGGGTATATTTTATAAAATGGCAGCTCCTTAAAGTGGCCACTAATAATTATATAAAAGATTATAAAAACTGCAGTCTATTTCCTAATACTAGTAAAAGGATTTGTTCCACAGCCCTGTAGAAAAATAATCACAGCAAAAGGAGAATCTTATAATAGCCAAAAGATCAAAATTAAAAGACTTCAAATTTGGACAAAATATATAATCTGTGCCCTGAGACAAAAAATGTGGCAACATGCATCACCAACACATTTTCTTGATTTGTTGGTAACTTGGTCAAATACACCTCAATAAATAGCCCAATTTAGAAGGATATATTGATGTTTCAAATAAATATCTACACCATTGCTATATTAAACAAGAATATATCTCCAGACGAGGCAAGGAAACAAAAGCAATAGATAAAGGAGCTACTGGAATAGGTAGCCCAAAATCAACCTTGACAGGATATAACGAAGGAATATCCCCATCTTCGTTTAACTCCAAAAATGCACCATTTAAAAGCACTGTTTGACTATGGAGGTCACCATCCTTTGGTGTGAAGTGGTATTCCATCCTATAATCTTTCACCATTGATGTTTTGATTCCAGCCCAGGCTACGAATTTCTTAATCTTATGTATGAAATACTCTTTTGCATTCGTTCTTCCATTGTACATGGTAGAATTTGGATGAGAAGAAACGTGAACATCAATTTTTGTGTCGTTGTTGAGGTTGATCAAGAGTAAAGTTATTCCAATCTAAATAAATAAACAAAAGTGAGATACTGATCCACACAAAATCAATCTGAAGTTCACACATTATATTAGTTCTGAGAAATGCAATCAGGAATGCAAACAATTGAGGGATGTAATAAATGCAGACGTACATTAACACTAGCCATTTCAGAGAATGAGATATCTACACTTTTACTAGAGATTTAGACCATTAGGACCATAGTTATAGACTTTGTCAAGATCATGGACACACTATACTAGCCAATCTTAATATTGTAAGTAATCATCATATATTATGAGAAATTTACCAAGGTCAGTGAGGTCTAAGACCCTCCTCTAGTGATAAAATTGATATTTATCCTAGTATTATCCTTTGTCCAATTGGGATCCAAATAAATGAAGAAAACATAGCACACATTTATGTGCATATTTGATGTAGAATTAAGAAAAGTTTTGGCAAGATGTTTACATGTCATGAAATAATATGCAAACATTACAATCGAATGTGAGAATATAAAGCTTGGAGACAACAAGGTTATATAAAACCACTATATTGAAGAATTAGAGGTTAAAAACGCATAACACAAGTTTATGTGAAAATTTGATATAAAAATCAAAGAAACGTTGACAATATGTGTACAAACACCAAAAAAACATATCCTTAATTTGGGTATAAGTTGTAAGAGACTAGAATCCATGATAGTCCTATGTTTCATTGATGGTATTTGAAACTAAAAAAAAAGTGAAGTTTCCTTGAAACTTTTGATCAGAAGACTGTAGTACAAAATCCCAGTGATGGTAATTTATAAATGAACACCTCACCCCACAAGAAACACCTAGTCCATTCAAACTTGGACATTTGAAAGTATTGATAAAGGAAAAAGAAAATGGCAACCAGATCATTACACAAACAAATGATTTGTGAAAAAAATAATTGTCAAGGAATATGGAAAAAGTGAGATCTATAATCGCCCTCCTACAGTAACAAATTCAAGTATGAAATAATAAATATAATATGGTAGTTTGTAGCATAAGTATTTGGACCAAAATCCACAAACATAGGTTCTCACTTCCCAAAAAAATGGCATGGCATAACATTGTAGAATATTAGCATGGAAAAAGACCCACAAATCACAAGATAAAGTCCATTAAAAAGGATTAAAATTCATCATTCATAGCCATAGGAAGTCAAAATCATTTGGTAGACCAATTATGCAAGGAAAAATACCAGTTGTCAATGGAAAGGAAATCAATATATCTATCCTATATGAATAAATTCAATCCTTCATAATCTAACACTTCAACTCCATATACTAGAATACTTAAAGATATGATGATCTAACAAAAGGCTACAACAAACCTAAAACACATTTAGAATAAACACTTGAGTTTTAGTTTGTCCATGGGTTCAATATAAAAGTAGGATTGCAGGCAGAGGTTTCTGTTGGAAATGCACTATTGAAAATGTATTCCAAATGTGGAAATGTTGATAATTCACACAAAGTATTTGAATAAATTCCTAAGCGGGAAGTTGTCTCCTGTAATGTAATTATTACGAGACATGCACAAGTTGGATATGTTGATTTGGGACAAAAATTACTCTCTAAAATGTTACTGGTAGCAGTAAAAGAATCATTTGATCACTCTTGCTAGTGTGATTGGAATATGTTCCAACCTACAAACCCCGAAACGTGGAAATCAAATACATACCTATATAATTATATTAGGGTTTCAGTCTGATGTCTCCATTGCAAGTTCCCTTGTTGACATGTATTACAAATGTGGGAGCATAATGGATGCAGAGACAATTTTTGATAGTCTTGTTGAAAGAGACATGGTCTTTTGGAATTAAATAATAGTGGGATATGCTCAGAATGACCATAGAGGATAGGATTTGGTTATTCTATGTGAATTAAAAAGGTTTGGTATGATTCCAATTCAAATCACATTTCTAGTGTGCTTACATCATGAGCTAGCTTAACAACTCCATAATAGGGAAAACAATTTTTTTTTAATATCATCAAAATTATGGTCTAGGAATATGTCTACGTGGGGATCAATGATATTTTATTGCATAAAAATGGGCACAAAATAAACAATGGCATAGATATGACCATGTCCCACAATGTCCTAGACAATTCTATGATGGTATCCCTTAGAAATTTGTGCATAATCATGCTATCTATCTTCATATGAGGCACTCGAATAAAGGAACACATTGTTAGGCTGTGTAAGCCTAACAACATGGAGAACCTATGAACTATATGTTATTTTCTATCATGCACTTCTTGAATTGAAAGAATGAACTGAAGAGCTCAGCTATTAAAAGACACCAAAGAAAAATCACCAAACAATTTTTGTTCGTTGTGTTGTGGAGCAGTTGTAATGATATTTCATTTCATATTGGATGCAATTCGCACACCATTGGGAAAAAAGTAGAGAGAAACACCAATGGAATTGATGATGGGTGCAAGGCCAAAAAATTTAGCACTAATATGTTAATATTTTCTCTCCATGCAAGAAATGTCTAGCCATAATGGGTCATGATTGGATGGAACCACTTGGAGTGTCATGAAATCCCTAGTGTGTCAAGTTATTTAGATAGATTTTATTTCATGACATCCTAGAGGGAGGTTGGATATCTATGTGAATACAACTAAAACTAATGGTGATACAAGTTTATAACAAATGATTCTGGATGGTGAAATACTTGAATTTGACAATGAAGAGAAGAAGATACTATTTTTGAGATAGAACTCATTGATCAAAGGATAAGAATTCATACTTGTCTCACCAAAAACTATTCACAAAATCATCTGAAATGTGATGCTTGCCACTGTTATAAGCTCCACCTGCTTCTCTGACCCAAGAGCTTGCCCAAGTGTCGTATTTCTGCAAAACAGATTGCATTTTTCTGAACTTTGGAGCTTCTCGACTCAAGTATCCTGGACTAAGTATATTCTGCATCAAATGCTTATCCATACCTGGGCAGCAAAGAAACATAATTACCTACTATCCAAACTTCTGAATACAAACTGAAATGCATATGATGGATTTTATCTTTATCTTATCTACTTGCTCCAAGATTGTATATATGTCGTGTAACAGCATTCAGAACATTTGGCCTTGTTTGTTGAAGAAGCTTTTGAAACCAGGTCAGATCAAAGAATCCATCTGGTGTTATTGTTAATGGTTTCTCAAGAGAATGCTTGTATATGTCTTTCAAAATCTTACTAAGCTTAATTACATAAGCAACATATTGTGTAGCACTAACTTTTGCGCCAATACCACTTCCACTCAACTCATTTCCTGACCCCAAAATGAAAGTATTGGTTGTCACAATGATGTAAAAATGAACAAGATTGATAAACCCCACATGATAAACTAATAATAGAAGGTCTAGTTAAATAAGATTACCAAATTCCCATGCATATATCTTATAACCATGGTCGACTGTGTACTGAATAAAGTTTTGAGCATTGCTTGAATTCCAAGGACCTCCCCAAAGACTATCTTCATACATCTGATGCCGACCATACAATGCATTTAAACCAAATGCCACCATAGACCTATATCACAATAATAGAAGTATTGATTATTTGATGAGCGGGGAAACACCTTGGACTACCAATATAATTAATGGTCAGTTTAATTTATATACTGTGAAAAGTAATGCTCTCAGTTACCCTGTTTTTGTGAAAAACTTTTTGAGCTTATCCCATTTGTCCATCGTAAGACAACCTTTTGATAAACTAAACACCTTAGAAGCATCACTAATAAAAGGATGGTAGGGTTTTGACAAAGGCCCAATGCCATATATCCATTTGTCTTGTAAAGTTCCACCAAACCTAATTTTCATTGGCGAGAACGATGCATGCCACCATAATTCTGCATTATATCACACTTCTTTCTAGACGATGTTACACATCTTGTACTCTATCTTACTGAAGCTAAGAATTTTTGAAAACAGAAACGCAACGTCAGTTCTATACATGTCATGATGTCTCAGGCTGGTGCAGAAATGCATCAAAATTCAGGATGGAAATTTATCAACATATATTTCACTAAATCTATAAGGAAAAATGCATTGGGCTGTAGTCTACTGGTAAGTGGGGGTGCTTTCTCACTTCTTTCACAGAAAAGAATCTAGTAATTTTATTTATAAAAGCGAAATCATTATCTTGAAAAATTTGTCATCAGTGGGCATTGAACTTGAAAAATAAGGAGAAAGGAACTTGAATTTCTTCCATAAGGCTATGGTGAAGCACATACATAACAATAGAATATTTTCTCTCACCTCTTATGATGGGAATGCAGCATGAAAAACTGGAACAATAACTTCTCTCCTACTACCACTCCTTATTAACGGAGTTGATACCCTGTAGAGAAGAAGCCATTCAAGGAATTACATCTCACATTCTAACATTAATACATTTATCCAAGAATGAAGCCTTAATGTGGACAATCTCTTTCACAGAGGTGGAGACCACAATGTTGGTGAGACCTAGTGGATTGAAGGAGAGCATGAACTTAAGCATTCATGACTGACTAGCACAGAGCACCCGCATTCACCGTGCTGTTAGACTCGCAGCGCATCAAAGTGAAAGAGGACGTATGGAGGACCATCTAACCGCTGATCCACAGGTCTTCTTCCAAAAACATCTAACTATTCCTTCCTAATCGTTGTTTCAATCCATGTCATAAGACAAAACCTTTGTACATGTATCACCAAAATATCTGATCAGAGAAAGCCTGGCATCCGTCAGTTGAGATGTCTAGGTATGGATGAAGCTCCCAGAGGATGCGATCTCCTCCCTAACCATTCCAACCGTTCCAAATATTCTTAGGAACTTTCGATCTTCAGGTTCTTTATAAATTTCTTCCCTTTGCTCTGTACACCTTTTCGCTCCACATTTCTACCAACATCTCCACAGGAATGTCTGCATCCTCAGGAAATTTTCTGTTGCACTCAGTAAATGATTATAACTCCATTTCAAAGGAGCTTGGCATCAATGGTTGGCTCAGAAGGAGATATTTGTGAGACTTCATAATTATCGTGATGCCATTCTCCTTCATTAATGTCCAGGCTCCATCTCTGAATCTCTGGCGGCATATCAGCTGCATATCCCTCAACCATATCTCCAAAATTTCGCACACATTGCCCACACAATGCAAGAAATTCTCACGATAATTACTCAAACAAAAATTTATCCTAAATCGACAGAATGAAGCTCAGCACTATGCCCAAATCGACGAGCCTGTGCACAAAGCCCCAGCCACCTCTCCTAAATTCCGGCGAACGAGTGAAAAAATGGGGTGAATCAGTCTAACCCCTCTCTCTGACCCTGTAAATCCAGGCGAATGCCATGGAAATCTGCTCCAACCAAAGAAAATCGGGGGCAAATTTCTTTTTTTTCAATTTTATGCGTGTTTTTTGGTTGGCTAATATTTAATAACTAATTATTTTTTAAATAATTATTGGACTAACTTTAGTAAACTATAGAACATTAGTTTTATATAAAAAATTCACCCTAATAAAATTTAAAATCCCTCAAAATTCACCTTTGGGCTAAAATTCGCCCCTAAAATTTTCCATGCAATGAACCCTAATAATTTACCTTCTGATAAGGTGAAATAACATTTTTTTCGATTCAAGGAAATATAAATTTTCTAGATCTTTCAAAAATGTGTTTTAGGTGATTGACATGATTGCTTCTATGCTTAGAGTAAATAGTAATGTCATCTAAGTATATAACAAATGAGCTATTGATGAATCCTCTGAAAGCTATATCCATAGCACGTTGAAATGTAGCACCAACATTAATCAACCCAAAAGGAATTTTTTGGTATGTGTATGTTCCCCACTTTGTTCTGAATATTGTCTTTAATCTATCATTCGGATGTACCATAATCTGATTATATCCTAAAAATCTGTCAAGGAAAGATATCAATTCAAATCCTGCAACTGACTGCAATATCTGTTCCATGGTAGGCAAGGGAAAATTATCTTTTTGGAAAGCTTTATTCAAATTTATATAGTCTATGCAAATCCTAATGTCTCCATTATTTTTTCTAACTGGGAACATGTTTGACACCCATTTCGAATGCCGAACAAGAAAAATGACTTTGGCTTTGAGCATTTTATTTAATTCATATTTAATTTGACTTTCTAAATTTGGGTGGATTTTTCTAAGTTTTTGTTGTACATGCTTATCATCTAAGGTCATAGGTATGGTGTGTTGAATTATGGAAGTATCATATGTCTTAAGATCTGAATAATCCCATGCAAACATATCTTTATATGTTTTCAATAACTTAATGAATGACATCCTTTCTTCAAGTTCTAAACCAAGACCTAAGTTAATGTTTTAAGGTTTTTCTAATGTACCAAGATTAATCAATTCACATTTTAGAGTAGAAATCTATGTTTTTGAATTGGTAGTCTTCTTAAACCTATCTTTCAAATCATAGAGATCTTCCATTTTGACTACAGATTTAGGAATTGGATTTGAATTTTGTTTGTCCTCAATATGTGAATCATGTTCATGTTCATCTACAACTTGACCTTCATAAGCTCTGTCTGATGTAAGAAATTCTACTATATATCCATCATTATTAAATACTCTCCAATTTGTTACATTGTCAGGAATGGAAGGCCTAAATATGAACTCAATTGAAAATTTGTCTAGGCTAAATTCTTCAGATGGTATAAGTCTAGATGCTACATTAGCAATTAGATCATCACTTGCATTTTGTAATCTAGGAACTGTGGAGATTTAAATGTAGTAAAATGAGAAGTAAGATTCTGAGCTAAAGTTTGATAATGTTTCAAATCTCCAGAAATACAATGAATTGTATTTCTGACTTATCTAATAATAATTTCAGAATATCCATATACTTGCAAATATTTAACATTCAATCCAATAGCTTTATATAGGCCTTGTATCAATGCTTCATATTCGTCGGTATTATTAGTGCATTGAAATTCAAGTCTACAAGCTAGCATTGTTTTCTCTCTTTGTGGACTGATTAAAATTCAACCTGCTCCTGCAACATCTTCTGATTTTGAACCATCAAAGTATAGAGTCCAAAATAAAGACTATTTTGGAATCTGATCGCTAAAATTAACACATCTAGAAGCATCTGTTTGAGAAAACTTTTCAATTTGAGAAATAGCAGTGTTTATTGGAAAAGGTGAAACATGAGCATTGAATGATCCAAGAAATGATTCAGCTGAATAATTTCCTATAATGTCATTAGTGAAAGCTACAGGCTCATTTGCTTCTTCTAGCTCAGTAACTGTATGTTTCATAATTTTTTCACGTTCAATCCTGATTTGATTTGGTTTTCCATTGTATGGTAACCACATGTGTGACCAATCAGTAGCAAAATATCCATGTAATTTTTCAGACCAATCTCTACTTAGAATATTACCATAAAATTCAGAGATGTCTGTGACTACACTAGTACATTTGGTTAAAATTCTGACACTTTAGTTCCAACACTTTTGACCAAATGTCAGAAATTTCCCAAATTTTTATCAATTTTTCAAATCCTGCCCACAATTGTCACTATACCGACGATTAAAGGCAAGTGTCAGTATTGTGACACTTAGAGATAAGTGTTGGTATTGTGACATTCGGATAAAAGCATCGGTATTGCAACGATTTGGAGAAAAGTGTTGGTCTTCTGATACTTAGACATCCCTGTCGATATTGCGACGTTAAATTAAAGCATCGGTATTGCGATGGTTTGGAGTAGGGCATCGGTAGTGCAACATTGCAGAGAGTACTTTCGTTATTGCGACAGTTAGGACAAGTGTCGATAGTGCGACAATTAGGTCAAGGGTCGGTATTGCGACGGTTTGGAAACAAGTGTCGGTATTGCGACGTTTGCAAGTGTTAGTGTTTATGAACAATCTTAGGGTCTAGGGTTTAGGAAAAATGGTTGGGAGTTATATTTTAGGGTTTATGAACAATGTGTTGGGTCATGTGATCAGGTTTATGGTTTAGGAACAATGTTTCGGGTTGTATATATGAGGGCACCCAAGGAAACATGTTCGGGCGGGTCAAGTTGGGTCTTGTCGGGTCGTGTCGTGTACTAAGGCCACCCAAGGAAACACGTTCATACGGGTCAGGTTGAGTCTTGTGATGGCGCTCAAGGAAATGCATTCAGGCAGGTCGGGTTGGGTCTGGTCAAGTCGTCATGTTGTGTGAGGTCGGCCGACAAGGAAACACATTCGTATGAGTCGGGTCGAGTCATGTCATGATGGCGCCCAAGGAAACGTGTTCGGGTTAGGTGAGGTCGGTTCATGTCGTATTGTAAGGGCACCCAAGGAAACATGTTCAGGTAGGTCAGGTCAGGTCAGGTTATCGGGTCAGGTCGTGCTGTGTACTGAGGCTACCCAAGCTAGAAACGCGTTCGGGCAGGTCTGGTCATGTAGGGTCAGGTCATATCAAAAATGTTGAGTTGTGACCACCCATGTTGCTTGTGCATGTTTGTGCGATCCCTTTTCTATTTTCTCCCTCGTGCGCCCTTTTTTCAGGCAGGTCGGGTTGTGTCGTGTGAGGGCACCGTACAGGATACTCATTCGGGTCAAATCATGTGAGGGAGGTGATCGTATCAAAAATTCTAAGTTGTGACCGCGTCGTGTACCTTGTGTACGTTCATGCAACCCATTTGTCATTTTCTTCCACGTGCCTTCGACGTCGTTCAGGTGGGTCAGGTTGGGTTGGGTTGTGTGATGGTGCCCAAGGAAATGCGTTCGGGTTGGGTTAGGTCAGGGCGTGTTGTACCGTGAGGGCGCCCAAGGAAACATGTTTGAGCGGGTCGGGTCAGGTCGGGTCATGTGAGGGTGCCTAAGTAACATGTTCGATCGGGTCGAGCTGTGTCAGGCCGTGTCATGACTATGGTGCCCAGGGAAACGCGTTCGAGTTGGTCGGGTCAGGTCGTGTGAGGGCACTCAGGGAAATGCATTCGAGCGGGTTAGGTCAGGTCAGGTCATGTGATGGTGGCCGTATCAAAAATGCTAAGTTGTGATCGCTCGTGTTGCTTAATTTGTACATTTTTTCAATCTGTTTTCCATTTTCTCCCTAGTGTGCCGACCTTCGTTCGGGTGGGTCGGGTCATGTAGTGTGAGGGCGCCAATACAAACACATTCGCGTCGGACCATGTGAGGGAGGTCGTATATAAAATGCTAAATTGTGACCACTCGTGTGCCTTGTGCACGTTCGTGAGACCTCGCATTTGTCGTTTTCTCCCTCATTCCTTCGTCGGCATTCGGGCAGGTCGGGATGGGTCGTGTGATGGCGCCCAAGGAAACGCGTTTGGGTTAGGTCATGTCGGGTCATCATGTGAGGGCTCCCATGGAAACACGTTGAAGCGGGTCCGGTCCAGTTGGGTCAGGTCGTGTGAGGGCACCCAGGGAAACACATTCGGGTGGGTCGGGCTAGGTCAGGTTGTGTGAGGGCGCCCAAAGAAACGCATTCAGGTGCGTCAGGTTGGGTCATGTGAGGGTGCCTAGAGAAACGCATTCGGGTGTGTTAGGTCAGGTCTGGTCGGGTCTTCATGTCATGTGAGGCCGACCAAGGAAACACATTCGTACGGGTCAGGTCGAGTCGTGTCATGATGGCACCCAAGGAAACGTGTTCGGGTTAGTTCAGGTCGGTTCGTGCCATATTGTAAGGGCACCCAAGGAAACATGTTCGAGTGGGTCAGGTCGAGTCGGGTGATCGGGTTAGGTCGTGTCGTGTACTGAGGCCGCCCAAGCTGGAAACGTGTTCGAGCGGGTCTGGTCAGGTCGGGTCGGGTTGTATCAAAAATGTTGAGTTGTGACCACCCATGTTGCTTGTGCATGTTTGTGCGATCCATTTTCTGTTTTCTCCCTCATGCGCCCTTTGTTCAGGTGGGTCGAGTCGGGTCGTGTGATCAGGGTGCCGTATAGGAAACTTGTTTGGGTCAAATCGTGTGAGGGAGGTGATCATATCAAAAATTTTAAGTTGTGACCGCCTGTGTACCTTGTGCATGTTCATGCTACCCATTTTTTCGTTTTCTCCCTCATACCTTCGACGTCGTTCAGACGGATCGGGTTGGGTTGGGTCGTGTGATGGCGCCCAAAGAAATACGTTTGGGTCGAGTCGGGTTGGGGCATTTTGTACCATGAGGGTGCCCAAGGAAACATGTTTGAGCGGGTCGGGTTAGGTCGGGTCATGTGAGGGTGCCCAAGGAACTTGTCCGACCGGGTCGGGTCGTGTCAGGCTGTGTCATGACTAGGGTGCCTAGGGAAACGCATTCGAGTTGTTCGGGTCAGGTCAAGTCAGGTCGTGTGAGGGCGCTCAGGGAAATGTGTTTGGGCTGGTCAGGTCAGGTCGGGTCATGTGATGGTGGCCGTATCAAAAATGCTAAGTTGTGACCGCTCGTGTTTCTTAATTTGTACATTTTTTCTATCTGTTTTTTGTTTTCTCCCTAGTGCGCCAGCCTTCGTTCGGGCAGGTTAGGTCATCTCATGTGAGGGCGCCACAGCAAACGCATTCGGGTCGGATCATGTGAGGGAGGTCATATAAAAAATGCTAAGTTGTGACCACTCGTGTGCCTTTTGCACGTTCGTGAGATTGGCCTTTTGTCGTTTTCTCCCTCATTCCTTCGTCGACGTTTGGGCGAGTGATCGGGATGGGTCGTGTGATGTTGCCTAAGGAAATGCGTTCAGGTTGGGTTGCTTCAGGTCATGATGTGAGGGCTCCCACGGAAATGCATTCGAGAGGGTCCGGTCGGGTTAGGTCTGGTCGTGTGAGGGATCCTAGGGAAACACATTAGGGTGGGTCGGGTCGGGTTGGGTCGTGTGAGGGAGCCCAGAGAAACGTGTTCAGGTGTGTTGGGTCAGGTCAGGTCGGGTCAGGTCATGTGAGGTTGTCCATATAAAAAATGATAAATTTTACTAACCACCTGTGTGCTATATTTTGAGGGCGCCCAAGGAAACAATTTCGGGCTGGTCGGGTCGGGTCGAGTCTGGTCAGGTTATGCCGTGTGAGCATGCCCAAGGAAACGCATTCGGGTGGGTCGGGTCGGCTTAGGTTGGGTCATGTGAGGGTGGTCATATAAAAAATTCTAAGTTGTGACCGCCTATTTTTCTTGTTCACTTTTGTGCGATCCTTTTTCCGTTTTCTGATCCCTCGTGAGCCCTTCGTTCGGAAGGGTCAGGTCGTTCCGTGTGAGGGCGCCACGAGAAATGTGGTCAAGTTGGATTGTCTAAGGGAGGTTATTTTCTCCCTCGTGCCTTCGATGTTCAGGACGGTCGGGTTGGGTCATGTGATGGCACCCAAGGAAACGTGTTCAGGTTGGGTCGTGTTAGGTCGTGATGTGAGGGCTCCCACGAAAACGCGTTCGGGTGGGTCTGGTCCAGTTGGGTCAGGTCGTGTGAGGGAACCCAGGGAAATGTGTTCGAGCGGGTCGGGTCGGGTTGGTTCGTGTGAGGTTTTCCATATCAAAAATGCTAAGTTGTACTAACCGCATGTGTTCCATATTGTGAGGGCGCCCAAGGAAACACGTTCGGGCGGGTCGGGTCGGGTCGGGTCTGGTCTAGTCGTGTTGTGTGAGCACACCCAAGGAAATGCGTTCAGGTGGGTCGGGTCGGGTTGGGCTAGGTCGTCTGAGGGTGGTCATATAAAAAATGCTAAGTTGTGACCACCTATGTTTCTTGTGCATGTTTGTACGATCCTTTTTCCATTTTCTGATCCCTCGTGTGCCCTTCATTCGGGCGGGTCGGGTTGTGCCACGTACTGAGGGTGCCATAAGAAACGTGTTCGAGTTGGATCATCTAAGGGAGGTTGTTTTCTCCCTCGTGCCTTTGACGTTCAGGCCAGTCAGGTCGAGTGGGGTCAGGTGGGGTCGAGTCGTGTGAGGGTGGTCATATCAAAAATGCTAAGTTGTGACTACCTGTGTTGTGTCGGGATGGGTCTGGTCGTGTCGTGTGAGGCTATCCAAGGAAACGTGTTCGCACGGGTTGGGTAGGGTCGTGTCATCTGAGGGCACCCAGGAAAATGCATTTGGGTGGGTTGGGTGGGGTCGGGTCGGGTTGTGTGAGGGAACCTAATTAGGAAACACGTTCAGGTGGGTCAGGTCGGGTCATGTCATGTGAGGTCACCCAAGGAAACGCGTTCGGGCGGGTTGGGGTGGGTCGGGTCAGTTCGTTTGAGGGCGCCTAGGGAAAAGTGTTCGGACGGGTCAGGTTGGGTTAGTTTTGGCCATCATGTGAGGGTCAGGCACCCAAGGAAACGCACGGTTCGGGCCGGTCAAGGCAGTTTGGGTTGGGTCATGTTAGGGTTGGAATCATGTGTTGTTGTTGGAATTGGAAAAGGTATACTATTGTGAAAATTTCCTCAGCTCAAAACCTATTTGGAATAGACTTCCTCTGCAACTTACACCTAGCCATCTTTGTGATAGTACAGTTTTGCCTCTCAACCGATACATTTTGTTCTGGAGTGTATAAAGGTGTAGTATATTATCTTTGGATCCCATGTTTAGCACAAAATTTATTGAAATATTTTAAGTAGAATTCCCCACCAGTATCATATCTAAGAGAGGCAATGTGACAACCTAACTATTTCTCTATTAATGCTTTGAACTTTTGAAATTCATTAAACAAATCATATTTTAATTATAGAAAATACACCAACATTTTTCTATTGAAATAATCAACAAACGCAAGGAAGTACCTAGCAGCGGTGGTTGATGTCATGTTCATTGGTCCACATATATTGTATGAAAGTACCAAATGAAGGACCCTGTATGCTCTCCAAGCTTGCTCTTCATAAAAATATGGTATTCAATGTGGCTTCCTTGCCTGACAAGCTCTGCAAACTCTGTGTATCTTCTACAGAATTTTTGGAAGTCATAATGCTCAAAATCTTCCACCCCTCCTCAAGTGCGGCTACCTGAAGCTTGACACCTGAATCGTCAACCTCTTCCAGCTTCTAAGTAATTCAAAACTTAGGAGAAGTTTGGAAAGGTCCAACCTGATCCTCATCAAAAACAACTTGATCACTATTGAAGCTTACCCTATCCATGTCAATATCAATCAACCTATAAACCTTATAGTGTTGTTGTACCCTATAATCATTATCTTTGTTGTACCCAGCTTAAACCCCTAAACCACTAACACCTAAACCCCTAAACCCTTAACCCCTTAACCCCTAAGCACCTAAACCATTAATTCTTAACCCATAACCCATTAACCCCTTACCCCTAACCCCTCAAATCCTTAACTACTAAATCCCCTAACCCCTAAGCCCCTAATCCCTAATCCCTTAACCACTAAATCATTATTCACCTAACCCCTAATTGTGCCTAAATCCCAGCCTAACCCCTAAGCCCCCAATCCCTAATCCATTAACCACTAACTCATTATTCCCCTAACCCCTAAATGCACTTAAATCCCCTAACCCCTAACCCCCAAATCCCTAATCGTTTAACCACTAACTCATTATTCCCCAACCCGAATCCCTTAACCACTAACTCATTATTCCCTTAACCCCTAAATGCGCCTAAATCCCCTAACCCCTAAGCTCCCAATCCCTAACCCATTAACCCCTAAGCCCCCAATCCCTAATTAGTTTATGTGAGGAACCATGTTTAGGATTACAATGACTATGCTCAACAGCTGTAAACCCATTATTTGCTTGATTTGACACTGATTCAAGGGACTTCATCTGATTTACCAACAAACGTCAGTGGTGATATAAATGTATGATGTTATACTCATGAAATATTCAACATCTAAAGGGTATACGCTCATAGTTGAGTGTCTTCAGCTTTCACAATTGATCATCTTGAAATTAGATATCTATTGATTTCAGAAGGGGTCAAATATGTTCATGTATACACATATGCAGACATGCTGTAATGTGCCACAACAAAATGAACGGATTCATGTCCTTTACCCTTTCCTTTACCGGGTGTTTTACCATATTCAATGAAGGATTGCGCAATGCCACTACCATAGGAAGCACACCACTGAAATAAAATTATGATACCAAACAACACATAGTGATGAAACAATGCTTAGTGATGAACCAATGATCCAACTCGACATAAACACAGATTATAGGAGTATCATTCCAATGAACCAAGGGAAAAAGTAGAGAGAACGCAGTGGGAATTATGGAGGGGATATCAGGAAATAATATAGGGAGGAACATTGAAAGGTGATAAGAAATCGAGGGAAAAAATCAAGCGTGTTGATGGCAAACCTCAGGCTCGTACATGATCAGTACGTGGGATAGAGCTGCAAGACTTGGAGCCCTTCGCCTTAAACTCACCAGTGAAGTTCACCACACTGAATCATGAAAATAACTGATATATAACTCAACATACGAAATGAAACATTTATCAGATGCGAGCCTACAAGGACCTGCAAAACACCAAGTGTCATGCTTCTCCCATGATTCTGCATGCCATCCCAAGAGTATGCATAATGGTGAGGTCATAAATGAACCTCAATCATCTTTCAGAGGAATTCAAAACCATATCCAATCCTGTGTATAATATCTCCCCCTGACCTACATCGATTAAACAATTGATATGTCATAAATCCTTTGTAATCACACATAACTCGTCTCCCTCCATCATGAATTTAATCAACCTCAATAGTCTATCAAAGGAATTCAAAACCATATCCAATCCTGTGTATGATCTTGCCCCCTGACCTACATCGATTAAACAATTGATATGTCATAAATCCTTTGTAATCGCACATAACCCATCTCCCTCCATCATGAATTTAATGTGAAATACGGAGGCTCTATGTAACTTGATGTGTAGCCACACGTGATATGAATCCCTCCAATTGGATTCCATGGCATGTTCACCAAGGCTTGCTTGAAACTTGGCCACACAAATAGTTTGCATGTCAATCATGAGCGAGAGGATAACTTGTTACCAGAAAATGGAAAACCAATGGACTGAAGCTGAAATAGCATCCTCATAAGGGAATAATTCACTTTATCCTTAAAAAATCACAAATTTTCAACACTGGCCTTTTCTAAATATAAAGGAAAAAGGGATTGTAAACCAAAGTACAATGTTTAAATCAAACCTAAGTTCCAAAGTTTTTACACGTTGGCATTTAAAAGGTTTTAATACCTATTTATATGGTGGAGCATTACCGCCATAAACTATGGTTTTCATATCAACAGAGGCATTTCAAATGAATTATATGGTGGCATATTCATTAACCTATGGTTCAAAGGTTTCAGATTAATTGTGGGCCTTTCAAAATTTTAAATTAATCACTACAGTTACCCCTACATGTACCCACAGCTACTTTCCACCTCCATAATCGACTCAAACCCTACTGGTTATACACCTCCTGCTGCAAAGAACCGCCCGTGAAACGTCAAGAAACTCCAGAGAACTTCCTAAAATATTGTAGGCCCTTCTCCATCAGCAAGCAAAATGGTAATGTGAAATTATTTTCTGTTTGTTACAGGTGTGCTTGCATCTTAATATAGAATCTAGGGAACTGTTTGGGGGAATGATGTGGATATGCCCAATTGGTTGATTGCGACACGTAAGAGTTAGAGCTAATATTATTTTGCATATTTTGCATAAGTCTATATATTCCAGCCTGATAATGCAAGCTTATAACACAAACCTAACAAACGAAAGTTCCTGTTTCCTGGAAAAAGAGGATCACTCGGAAGGCTTTTCCATGTTTTTTTGTATAAATTGAAAGCAATTGCACACGAGATTAAATGTGTATCAATGCATAGCAAATCCCCTATTGCGGAACGTACCAATGGAGAATAAAATTTGAGAGGAGCCATGAACTCTGAATAGATACTTTGAGGCATCTGTTGAAGCTCAGTCCAAGCTTTAATATCACGGCCCACAGATCGCAATTCCCAAATCTGTATTTTTTCAATATATTTATTAAGGTTTTTAACTACTCGCCCAACCATGATTAGGCGACCATTGCTCTCTGCAAGGATTGGAGTAGAAACAGAGCATGGCATGGCTACATCAAGTTCAGACCAAATGCCACTCTCGGCATCAAATCTAACAACTCCATATTGAAATTGGGCCAATAATGTGCTAGTTTTACCTTCACATGACAGTGACACATTATTTTTCCTTTGCCATATGGCCTCATGATTATTTGTGCATCACAATCATAAATCTCAAATGAATGATGAATTTCCCACATTGCATGAATTAATTATTGATTAGGTATGGCCAGTCTCATTTCTGGAGTATATCACACTATCTCTTTCCATAATCTTGGATTTTCAAGGATTAAAGCCTCTGTATTCGATCCTTCAAGAAATTATGTTCAACATCCATTATGAAAGTTATGATTACACAATTATACAACCTAATCACATAAACCTTGTCATAAGAACATAAAAGTGTTCATATTCGATTTTTAAGGTCTAATACCTCAGCCAGAGACTCATTTTTAATCTACTCGATATTAATAAGGAATATGCTGTGATGTCTGAATCTTTGTATGCATGGGTTTGGACAAGTTTTATTTCTATTTATATTGACCTCACATAATGCTACGAGACTATATTCTCATGACAATACAACAATGTATGATCAAGCATATATGATCATTCTAATAAGACAATATATCACTTCATAACATATATTTTCACTACAAGTATTTCCATCTAAGGCATCATATGGCATCGTTCCATTACAACATTCAAATATTTCCTAGTTATGATATGAGGGAGTATGATCTTGATCCATTCATTTTACAAGGGAGTTCTATAAAATTGTCATAGATACAAGAGATAGTGAGTAGAAAGGTCCCAATCAATGTAATGTCAGCCATATCTCCCAGAAGGGAGAGAGGGTTTATGATGAACTGAATAGAGAGAAAAATATTGAACTTCCCGAGTGATAAAGAAGTGATGGAATGAATATCTCGAATAGAAACAATCAGACTCCACTCTAAGTTGGTATGAGGATAACAAACTCAAGTAGGTGATCACTCATAGTTGAATAAAGAAGTGAGGGGATTTATGTATACCCATCACAACATAATGTTGGTCCTATGTATAACAACATTTTCCATGAAGATGAATTGGAGGACATGTAAATGTCAAAGGGGGGTTTCTCTGTTTTTCCTTTCCTACACCCTTTTGTATTTGAATTGGATGAACGAAGCTGGTTATTCTATGGGTGTTTTGATTTGATTATTTTTTCTTAGCACAGGCTTTTTTTTCTAGAGGTGGTATCCAATCTATTGAAATAATGGTTGCAGCTCTGTGAAATATCTGAGATGTTATGTTTGTGGCCCTATGAAAAAATATCAACATGTGATTTCTTCTAACAAGTGTGTGATCCCTTGCTTGAAATAAAAGAATCAAGCCTATGTAGGGAATCTTATCTCTACTATTGAAATTAAGATGTTTTATTGACCATAATAGTGGATATTTTTTGTGACTAGCAACCTCCGGTTTGATGATACTGTTGGTATTGGTGGTTCCCATCATTAGCATCTAAAATAGAAAGCTCTAATCTGAGAACTATGATGTGCTACTCGAATTTTGGACAAATCAAGAGCTAGCATATTATAAGTCACATGATAGTATTTTGATGGAAATCTCTTTTTAACATCAGTAGCAATAGAAATATTTTGCATAAAAGGTGTTTATGACCACTATGACCCTTATTGTGGCACTATTCTTGTACTCTTAACAACGACATGATATATGTGAAGTGATATTCCTTGTGTTTTAGATCAAGTAGAAATTTGTGAATAAAAAAATACGATCTCAAAAAATGAAGGCTCAAGTGCACAAAATTTGACAACATAGAACATCCAAGACAAAAGGTTACCTACTAGATGTGTGGTGAAAACTTCTCCAGAGCTTGAGTGTATGGCAAGATAACCTACAAGATTGACAGAAAAAATAAAAGTTATGATTGGATTTTGGAAAGCTAGAATAAATACATAATGAAGGTAATTAAAGAAGCCTTTCTATGTCCATTAAAATTTAGTAAGAGCTTGAAAATATTTAGCCTATTTGGATACCCAAGAAAGGATACATTCCACACACTAAAGAGACCCAGCAAAACCTTTGAAAAAGGCACCAATTTGATAGTTAGAAATGTGTTCACCTTGATTATGTGAAAAGAAAGAAAACATCCAAATTTTTCTAGATCTCATCTGTATTGAATTTTTGGTATCCTGGCATAGATGAATATTTTTTTCGAATCGAATTGTGTGTAGGTATCCTAGGATACATGAATAATTTTCTCAAATGGATTTTTTAACCACTCTCCCAACCATGATTAGGCGACCATTACTCTCTGCAAGGACCGGAGTAGAAACAAAGCATGGCATGGTTGCATCAAGTTCAGACCAAATTCCACTCCCCGCATCAAATCTAACAACTCCATTAAGAAATTGGGCCAATAATGTGCTAGTGTTACCTTCGCATGACAGTGGCACATTATTTTTCCTTTGCCATATGGCATCATGATTATCTGTGCATCATAATCATAAATCTCAAATGAATGATGACTTTCCCACATTGCATGAATTCATTACTGATTAGGTATGGCCAGTCTCATTTCTGGATTATATCACGTTGTCTCTTTCCATAATCTTGGATTTTTCAAGGCTTAAAGCTTCTTTATTCGATCCTTCAATAAATTATGTTCAACCTCCATTATGAAAGTTATGATTACACAATTGTACAACCTAATCACATAAACCTTTTCATAAGACCATAAAAGTGTTCATATTCGATTTTTAAGGTCTAATACCTCAGCCATAGACTCATTTTTAATCTACTCGATATTAATAAGGAATATGCTGTGATGTCTGAATCTCTGTATGCATGGGTTTGGAAAAGTTGTCTTTATATTTATATTGACATCACATAATGCTACAGGACTATATTCTCATGACAATACAACAATGTATGATCAAGCATATATGATAATTCTAATAAGAAATATATCACTTCATAACATATATTTTTACTACAAGTATTTTCATCTAAGGCATCATATGGCATCGTTCCATTACAACATTCAAATATTTCCTAGTTATGATCTGAGGGAGTATGATATTGATCCATTCATTTTACAAGGGAGTGATATAAAATTGTCATAGATACAAGAGATAGTGAGTAGGAAGGCCCCAATCAATGTAATGTCAGCCATATCTCCCATAAGGGAGAGAGGGTTTATGATGAACTGAATAGAGAGAAAAATATTGAACTTCCCGAGTGATAAAGAAGTGATGGAATGAATCTCTCGAATAGAAACAATCAGACTCCACTCTAAGTTGGTATGAGGATAAAAAACTCAAGTAGGTGATCACTCATAGTTAAATAAAGAAGTGAGGGGGTTTATGTATACCCATCACAACATAATGTTGGTCCTATGGATAACAACATCCTCCACAAAGATGAATTGGAGGACATGTAAATGTCAAAGGGGAGTTTCTCTCTTTTTCCTTTCCTACACTCTTTTGTATTTGAATTGGATGAACGAAGATGGTTATTCTATGGGTGTTTTGATTTGATTATTTTTTCTTAGCACGATTTTTTTTATCTACAGGTGGTATCCAATCTATTGAAATAATGGTTGCGCCTCTATGAAAGATCTGAGATATTATGTTTGTGGCCCTATGAAAAAATATCAACATGTGATTTTGTCTAGCAAGCGTGTGATCCCTTTCTTAAAATAAAAGAATCAAGCCTATGTAGGGCATCTTATCTCTACTGTTGAAATTAAGATGTTTTATTAACCATAATAGTGGATATTTGTTGTGACTCGCAACCTCTGGTTTGATGATACTATTGGTATTGGCAGTTCCCATCATTAGCTTCTGAAATAGAAAGCTCTAATCTGAGAACTATGATGTGCTACGCGAATTTTGGACAAATTGAGAGCTAGCATATTATAAGTCACATGATAGTATTTTGATGGCAATCTCTTGTTAACATCAGTAGCAATAGAAATATTTGGCATAAAAGGTGTTTATGACCACTGCGACCCTTATTATGGCACTATTCTTGTACTCTTAACAACAACATGATATATGTGAAGTGATATTCCTTATGTTTTAGATCAATTAGAAATTTGTGAATAAAAAAATATGATCTCAAAAAATGAAGGCTCAAGTGCACAAAATTTGACAACATAGAACATCCAAGAAAAAAGGTTACCTACTAGATGTGTGGTGCAAAATTCTCCATAGCTTGAGTGTATGGCAAGATAACCTACAAGATTAACAGAAAAAAGAAAAGTTATAATTGGATCTTGGAAAGCTAGAATAAATACATAATGAAGGTAATTAAAGAAGCCTTTCTATGTCCATTACAATTTAGTAAGAGCTTAAAAATATTTAGCCTATTTGGATACCCAAGAAATGATACTAAGGAGACCCAACAAAACCTTTGAAAAAAGCACCAATTTGATAGTTAGAAATGTGTTCACCTTGATTATGTGAAAAGAAAGAAAACATCCAAATTTTTCTAGATCTCATCTGTATTGAATTTTTGGTATCCTGGCATACATGAATATTTTTGTCGAATTCTGGGAATATCAGCTAAATTCTGAAATTTGGAGGTAATTGCTTCACCGTATTCTTAATTGGATTGCAGATTGATAATATATTGCACTCTGCAACGAGATTCCCCAAACATAAAACGCTTCCTGCTGCAGCAATAATAGACATCCAAGGGATTGAAGGGTTGGGAATCTTGTACCAACAGTTCATTTCATCTGGATTCACTTATACTAGTAAAGCACAAGGACCTATGTAGTTCCCCTAATTATTGGACATGGATTGAGCTTACTTAAGCTATCATATACATTTCACCCACATGTATAGAAATTTAATCACCATATCTATGAACTCCATAACCTAGTAGTACAACATCTCTATATTATAGAAAGATCATAACGTAATTACAGTAATAATTACGCATAGGGAATGTGATCAATTACCATGGATTAGCTATCATAGTTAATAGTACAAGTGATTATCAGTGTTTATGATGTAGTATTCCCATTACTTATAGCTTACATATTAACTATGATCATCTAGCTCATAACTATTCTTAGAGAAGCTTTAATCACAACTGCTTAGTAAGCATCATCATTAGATCATAAACATGAAGCTTATAATTGATATCGACCCTATGTAATCATGTGAATCACAAAGCAACTTATCTTCATTATGGAAACAATGTGAATCATTTCATCTAACTAACTTTTACTAACACGGTTGAATAGTAGAGGTAATGTGAACACTGGTAGTAACATAATACAAGATGATGATTGGTTATGGATAGTAGTAAACCCATTGCACTTGAAGCTTACATTAATGTTGCCCCGTATAGAGATTCCACAATTATTGCAGTCTAATCATACGATCTACATAACATATAAGGATAGCTTTATTACTAGTATAGCTTGGTTAGCTTAACTATGAATACTATACTACTTTTATTAGGCTTGATATGTGATTCCAGATAAGGGTATTAGTACTACATGATGACTCGTTCTTATGAGTGCTTTATACAAACTATGAGCTTTGATATCTCTATGAATATGAGTGATACAATGGTACGAGCTCTTATTAGGTAATGATCTTTAGCTGTAATACTGGTGTTATCATTGATCAAAGGGTATTGGTTCTCTGATTCATGTAAGCTCTTAGATAAGTGTGATGAACTAACCCCATGAAAGTAGGTAGGCCTATTAATTCATTCTAATCACATGCATTCAACCATGAATTTCCTATCGATTCATTCTAATCACATATTACTAGTAATTCCATATCAATGGTGGTATGACTCTAATCATCACTATTACTATTCCATTGCTTTAATCATGGCTCGTAGAAAGCTGAAGATTCAATGGAGTTCGTACTCATAACATAGACCAAACATGAGGTATAAAGATAAGCAAGCAGGTTTATGTAACTAATACTGGTTATTACAATCACAAAGAGCTCAACATGGATTTATGTAATGTACATTGTAGACAAGGTAATAAAGTCAAACATATATTTGTAGAGATGAAATTCGTTAGCAGGTTTGTTGTGACAGGTAAATTGATCGATTTTGGGCTTAAACTGGTATCACAAACAAGCAATAGGTCATACGAGTATACCAAATTATAGAGTATATTGGTGATGTGGAAACTCGAGTAGGCAAGAGAAACATGGGTGTGTTGGGAGCATGGATTTATGTTTGAGCCCCAAGTTTTTCCAGCCCAAAGTCAAACAAAAAAAAAATGTACAAGATCCATTGGCCTAAGTTAATCTCACAAGATCAGCACAGATTACCTGGATTAGTTAGACCTACTACTAATCAGCTTGTAGGCCTTTTGGAATGTGGCTGAGTACCACACAAAGCTTTGTTACAATGTCATAGAATTTGGATTTCATAATAGTGATTTGTGGGATGCGCTAAGGCCATCTTTGGGGGGCTCTATCATCTCACAGAATGAGCATGGAATGCCTTCAGTGATTTAAGTTACATGTTGCTTACAAACATATTGGCCTATTTGATAGTACCCAATGTCAACTCCAAATTCAATCTTTAACACATTGCTTATAGTCCTATTGGCTTATTTGATAGTACTCAACGTCGACACTAGAGTCAATCTTCAGAAAGCAACTAGGTTTAAGCACTAGTAAAATTTAAGAAGCATATATTGAATTTGTCTGCAAAATACTAGGCAAAATACTTGTAAGGACGATATTAGCCTCTGCCTTGACAGATTGCATCCAATTTTATTGATCACTTCAAAACAAATTTGGGTTTGCATAAAAATTTGCATGAAATGTTAATTTTTCGAGTCGATTTTAGGTAGCATTCAGGCTTGTTAACTATACTCTCATATACATTTGTGGTTGCATCTTGCTAAATTTCATTTAAAAACCGTGATCTAACATGGAGAGTATATAAATACAACCATTCATTATGCATAATACATAATGGGTTCTATATATCACCATTTTGTCCCTATTTGGGTATGTATAAGACTGTTGACATATGAGTGCAATGAATATGGAATAAAGGGTGAACATTTACCCATATATAGGAAGTGGTGATTAGACTCAGCCCCATAGTTATACAGATTAAGCTAGGTGTACTATGAGTAAGTAACAACCAATGACCAAACACAATGACTAGTATCAACTTGAACTACAACATCATGTAACCATAAGCTGATATCGACACTATTCCCATAATCTTCATCATATCCAGGTAATGACGTATGCCACTTCTATGAGCTTAAGCATATTGAAAATGGATAAGCCTATAACCCTTTCCATGATCATTGGATACTAAGAGCTTAGATAAAAAGGAGTGCCATATGTAATATATTAAGATGATACAATCTAACCCTACAATCACACATAGTTACCATACCTTATTCACAGTATTCCAGTACAACCATCACTATTACTTAAGCTTCTATACCTAATATGTAAACAATTATCACTAACACTAAGCTGGACTATGAATACCATAGATACTAGAAGATGATGTATGTTCTCTACACACTAGTCTGTACATGATTACCTGTATATATTATATAATTAGTACAGAGTAATAGTAGTACAACTTAGCTTATGTGCCAGTTTCATATTACACATGATTAACAAGGGTAACCATTCCATTATGTTCAATAATTCCACCTATTGTATTCACGTAATCTCTAAGCTCCTAATTACAATGGTAGTAAGCTAATGTAATACAAGTGATTCCACTACTGGTTATGAAGGTTACACTTATCTAGTTTCCCTAATCAATACAGGTTATAAGTTATAAGCACAACATAAGCTCATAGAATAGAGTGTATTCAAATATTATATCAGTATAAGTAACATAGTGTTCAATATAGCTATGTTTAATATGAAGGGTGAAAAGCCTATTCAAGCTTACATGGTTCGAATCCATGACCTGAACCATTCCCATAGATAACACGTAGTTAACAAATCCAATACAAACGAGAAACAAGCTTAAGTGTTCATAGTTAAGCGTAGTGTCATAGAACTCCATAAGTAGTATTATGCATAATCTACAGATATATGAAACTGTAATCATACTAGTCTTAAAGCTCATAATGAGTGAATATAAGATAGTGATACATTCCACTAGTACCTGCTAAATAAGTTGTGTTAGACCCTTATCTAAGCTTATGGACCTATGACTACCTATCTAGACTAGTATAAGCACTAAGCTCATGAATAGTACCAGTAATCACCTTGTTTCTCGCTTTCATTACACCACTTGTATAAGATGAACAAGAGCCATTGATTAATAGAGGTTCAATATTGTATGTAAACACATAGTCTGTTATATAGCAGTGATTATTTCAGTTTTCATTTTGTGTTTTCAAGTTATATATTGTTTTCAAGTTTTCACATTTCTAATTTTATTGCAATGAGGTAGACTGATCAAGGCAGTACAGGAACAACCCCGAGATAAGATGATCACGGAAAGGGGCCAGCAGAAGAACATATGAAGTGCCAAAATTGCTCTATCTTCAGGTATTTTATTTATTTACATAATTGAAATAATATTATTTTTTTTCAAATATGCAAACACCTAGCCATGGTTCGCCTGATGATTCCCTCTACGAGGAATAACTTTCTTCATCCCTATGTCTAATGTTGTTGCTGTGAAAAAAGGCGCGAAAAGCAAAGTTGGAATTTGAGCATTTGGTAGACGCTTCGCCTCAAACACCTGAAATAGCAATGAGGATAATAGAACTTATGACCCAGCTAGAAACATATAAGGTAACAATAAAAAATCAAAAGGATGTTATTTTTGTTCTGCATGAGATGAATTGTGATATTTTGATTTTTAATTTTTACATTAACTAAACTAACAAAAAAATTATTTTGTATGTAGCGTTATCTGACACCTGGTGCATCCGATGTTGGTGGTAGTGGGACGCAAGGGCAAGAGATTGTCAAGCGACCCTCTCGTACACCTTCTACGCTTTTAGGTAGTAGCCGAGAAACGCACCCTGCTCAAGAAGACACCCAGCCAACCGCTAAACGTGTTGGCAGTGATGAGGCTGATATGGCCAACTATATTATTTTGTTTCCTGGAGCTACACGTGTCAGCTCCACGGGGACTATTGATGGCACATTGTTGGTGAACAATTAAGGTGTCCCTATAAAGCACGTACAACTCCCAGGTAAGTTTTAATATTTTAACTATTTCATGTACTCTATCTAAAACATATTTTATCATGATTTTTATTTTTAAATTAATGATAATATTTTTTTTCTGTGTGGGAAAAAATGAGTTCTACAAGTTTTTGGAGAGCCATGTGTTGGCAATTTTTGGCCCAACCATACACACAAGCTGGAATTCCCAGAATTCCAACCTGAAAAAAGAACTTCTACATTATCTAGATGCCCTTTTTTGGGTGGGCACATTTGACAGAACAATGGTGGCTCGGGTAGTTAGCAAATATTTGAAATATACGAGGGACGCCTATAGGACGCAATTGAAATTTAACCCTAGATACGAGTGTCCTCTCACAGTTCCAAAGAGTGAGTGGAGAGCACTCATCCATGACAGAAAAGAGAAAAGGGCAAAGAAAGAAGGAAAAATGCCAACTTGACCCGCAAGTTAAATTACATCTTTAATTCAATAGCTTTAATTTTCTCTATGTCTAAAATAAATGTGTGCTACGTCATATCTGACTTCAATATTTTGATGATAGGTTGCCTGACACCTTGAAGGCAACCAAAGCTAGGATTGAAAAAAAGGGCCATCACAAGGTAGGCCAGGGCGGCTACTTGAAATTAGCCGCAAGAATTGTAAGTAGCTAAAAATCTTATAATTAATTGTATCGCCTTCCAACGTTTTTGTAATCCCATCAAATAAAATTAAAAATACACAATCATATGTAATGTAGGGTGATGACTTTGGAATGAAAACTACAGAGGAGGATAAAAATATTGCTTTCCATTCTGGCTATGAAGTCATAGTTGAATATTGTAGAAGCTTGGGACAGGTCCCAAGATCCAGAATGCTTGATAAGGTAAAATGTTAACCTTTCAATATGTTTGTTTTCGTCCATAAATTTAATGTCTAACAACTTTGTTTAAATCAGGGGAGCAACACTTTCAACGATCCAAATAACCCAGTTGTAGAGCAGTGCGTTGAGAGCAAAATATTTCCAGAAGAACATGTTCCTAACGTGCAACCTGATCATTATAGTGGGGACCAGGCCGATAATGCTACTATCAGTGAGTACCATGATGGTAATTAATTTCCACTTATATTTTTTTTTCTAATTATACCTTGATGGTTGTACTTATAACATTTTTTTCTTAAATGACATAGAATGTTGTACTTGAGGATCTTACCACCAGAGAGGAAGACAAGGCAACGGTCCCAACGGTGACAACTAGTGCACTAGGTAAATAATCTCATTGCAATTTTTTTTTATTAATATTACCGAACTAGTTCAATGATATTTAAAAAATGACAATTAAAATTTAATATTATATGTTTTTGTAGGTGATGCCCTGTCACTGCATGAGACCAGACATCATGACTACGCAACTAGGTCAGAAGTGTGGGAAAGGCATGAAACAGGAGTAGAGCACGATGATGTTGATGATGTAGTTAGGAGCTTTAGAAGTAGGAAGAAGAAAAAGAAAATTTTATAATGTAAAATATTATATTATTATAAGACAAATGTTACCATACTTGGAACGTTTTTTGCATTATATTAAAAACTCATTTATCATACTATTTTATGTCAAGCACTTTCAATGTTTTCTTGCATACTTTTTGTTTCATTGTTTTTTTATTAGTTATTGAATATTTTTTTTCTGCTCATGAAAGTAAAAAATGAAATATAGATTGGGTATTGGAGAATTGAGAGTGATGTGAGGGGGGGGGGGACCATAAGAGCGTCCACCTTCACGTGGTTCGCCCTGTTTAGTAGAGAATAATTTATTGAAGTGATTTAATCTTGGATCAAACCTCCCTCGATCCAATGTAGCAACAAAAAATTCGATGTTGACTTAGTTGGCACTCTTTCAGATCGTGGGAGGCTTGTTCCAAGTTCAGGCGACTCCAATAAATTGTTCTTGAAATGAAGAGGAGTTTATTCAGGTATGTTTTGACATTTCAACATATGTTCTAACATTATCATAAGAATGCATCTTGGAGTAAAAAATACATCCATTAATTTTATTTATTGTATAGATAATTATGGATTTTGAATGACTTGGCAACGCAGGTACAAATCCTCTTGCATCATGAGAAATACAACTTGTCAACCAAGTTCATGTCCAGGATATTTTTGCTTGTGCGCTTGACCAGGTTCATTGTGTCACATTTTTTAAGTTCATTTACAGTTCATAATTCAATATTAAGCTTGTTCATGATTATTATCTGGTTTTTTGTATGTTTTTTTTCATCTATTTGATTGTAAGCAACTCTGCATGTTTCCTGTTGTTCACTATGATTTCTCCATTTACCACTCCCAGTTTGAATCTGAATTTATTGTCCAATTTCAGCAAATCAAGCTGAAGGTTGTCCAATTAGACTTTCTTTCTCTTTTCATAGAATTCAAGATGGATATGATAGAAGTGCTCCAAAACTTGCTCAGGGGTCTCATATTTATGATTGATTCCCTTTGAGCCAAAAAGATGCATGTTACTTGTATTGATTATAGTAGTTAGTTTGAATTTCCTTAAAAGGCCCTCTTGAAGTGAAATATTCATATTCTCTTCAGACAATGACACCTCTAAATGGACCCTGGTGTCAGTATTGTATTCCTTGTAGTCCCTTATGAATGGTTCTTTAATCTTATCATTCCCTGTCATCAATGCTTCCAGAAATTCCTTGTAATCCTGAGTCCACTTGCGAATAGGAAACTCTATAATTCTCAATGTTGTCTCATTAATTTCCTCTATGATGCCACGAATCGTGTAAGACACACAATTATCCTTTATAGTTATTCGTTCAATTGTACCCTTAAAACCCTTGTACCAAGGTGCCAAGCCAATGGTGTATTGTCCAGTGCTCTGGGATGTTGAAATGTCCCTTAATCCTAGGCCAATCAATATATCATAATAAAGTGATCAAAAATATACATATTGTAGTATAGGCTCAGATCATATCTGGATCCATAAGCTTGTATAGTTTATATGAGGATGGTGTTTACCTAGTCTACATTATCTCATATTGGTCTTTTATAAAAAGTATGTTTTAGTGTTACTCTAGTGTATACTACAATGTCCATATTCATCATACAGGTTAAGGATAGAGTAATAGCATACAATATTCTACCTAATAAATCATCTTGTATTTCAATAGCTAATGTGGACATAGGTGTAATGTAAGCTCAATACTGAGATATGATTGTTCTTGTTCTAGCTCGTTATCATTGAATACTCTCTTTCCAACCTTGATTAGTGAAAAGAGTTGGATTAGCTTAAGCTGAGTAATGTATTCACCCTTATCTCTCTTCTATGATTCCCATGTATTAGTTACAATGATAACCATTATATGGAACTAAAAGCAGATTGTTATATATAAGAGACCGTATCGTACCTATGATGCCCATCTTAAGCTTAGTAACTATCACTATATCACCTTACTTAAGCTAGTAGTAAGCTCTATTGAATCTATAAGCTTATTTATTTCACTATGCTATTAGTACTAATGAATCAAGTCCATTGAATCAGTGACCAAGCTTTTCTTGATGTAACTACGCGTAATGGAATAACACATATTCGTATAAACATGATATCCTTAATACAGGTCTTAGATTACAGTGTCTAGGAACTCCATATTCAAGCTAAGCTCCTTGTTATGACATAATGATCTCTATTTCCCTATTCATTTCATACCTTATTAACACTAACTGGAATCATATTAATAAGTACATAGCCTTACTAGCTCTATGCCAACATGTGTATCTTATAAACCTTAAGTAGAAACATAGTTTGATTGCTAATGTTTATATAATAGCTGATCTTGTATGATTGGTTAAGCTTAGAATTGATATGAGTGTACCATTACACAAGCCATAGTGAAATTCTCCCTTGTGCCTTCGTTTGGTCAGGCCTGCCGTGTCGTTTCGTTTGAGGGCACCCGCCCAAACCTGTTCGGGTCAGGTCGTTTCAGTTGAGGGCGCCCACCAAAATGCATTCGGGCATGGTTCTTAGAGCCACCCAACCAGTAAAATTGAATACATGTCTTGTTGCTGCATATGCACATATTGACAGTAAAGAGATATTTCAATTCATGAGCATGTGGCGTGGGAACAAAACCTATGTAATCCCTATGTGTGGGGTTAATTAACCATATGCCTACAATTTTTACTGTTTGCATATCAAATTCTGTGGGGGTAGATAACTCGTAGCCATATCACATAGGCCCCATTCACTTACGAAGGTTCCCCAAACTCTGCCCCAAATTTGGTTGATCTTGCTTAGCTTGAAAATTTTGAATTTTCATTGATGATTGATTTTCCTCTCGCTCGAATGCAAAAGGAAGATGAATTTCATATTTTTCCTCCATAATTTCCACATTCGACATCTATTTTAGTTATTCATCTATGCTCATCTGGAATCACCACAAGTTGTGATTTTTTTTTTGCAATGGATTCTTGATGTTGATCTCGACGAGATTTTTCCTCCTCAAAAAACATATCCTGGTTGTAAGCATGGTTGTGGTATGTTGATATTCAGATGAAAAATAAAACTTGTAGCCCTTGATATGTTAGGGGTTACCTTGATATTAACAGTGGTGTATTCATACTCCTTCTGAATAACCAATAAAGGGTCAAGGAAATTGACCAATATGTTGTCAAGTTTTATCTTAACCATCTCTGGGGCAAGCTGCTTTTTGGCTAACTCCACTTCTTTTGATCTCAATTTTTCCAATTGCTTCCTTCTCTCATATGATACCTAAGCCTTTTCCTTTCTCTTCCCTTATAATTCCGTAATAGTGTCATAGTGATGCTAGCCAAATTCTTTGGAAAGCCTTCCTAGCAGACAATACTTGTGACATGGCTGAAGCCTTAACACTTTCAGAGCATCTGGAATGACCATTCTCTTCTTCTGGTCATATGGTGGGGGAACCCCTTAAAAATCCCTTAGCCTAGAAAGTGTTGCAGCACCACGCTTGGTTTTGTGTGGAATCATTCCTCTAATTGTCCAGTAGTCAAATCCTTCTCTTACTTTATTGTCATTTTCCCATACCTAACCAATGAGAGCACAAGAACACCTATTTCTATAAAAGCACCTATAACTTATCTTACTTTATTGTCATTTTCCCATTCTCTTACTTTATTGTCATTTTCCCATAACTAACCAATGAGAACACAAGAACACCTATTTATATAAAAGCACCTATAATACTTTTGTGGGTTTCACTAATTTCCTTTAGTTAGTGTGTGCACAGTTTCCTAGATCCTAAAGTGATTCTCGTACAATGATAATCCACTAGGTGTATTTGTTCTTAAAAAACTATGCATGGATATATGTCCCATTTATGGCCAAGTTCCACCAAAATGGTTCCCCCTACCTACCTAGCAACTACATTACATTTATTTCATGACAAGACTACCCTACAACCCACCAAATTTCTATCATATCCTTGACGTCAACAACAATTTTTTGTTCAAGATATAGCTAAGTTGGAACAAACTTAGCTCTAGAGCTTAGGATATTTTTACACCTCTAATGTTTATAAACCAATAGATATAAAATTTCTAAAGCATGTGGGAGCCCTTTAAGTATCACCTTTCCTATATTGACTCCGTCTTAAAAATCATGGAAAAAGTCCATAGATGAGTTAAGTTTCGGTGTTTATCCAATGATAATGAAATTCCCTTTAGGTTTATTTGGTTATTTTTTTGCCCATTTGGTTTTGTTACTTTCTACTTCTGCCCATTTGGTTATGGTGCATTTTATTAGCTATGAGAATTTTTGGTTGGCTTATGCGGCAATGGCTATTTGGTTTCTATATGTTTTGGTTTGCTAATATGCCCATTTGGTTATTTTGTTTATGTTATTCTAAGAATTTCTTGTTTGCATCCGTGGCAATGGTTGTTTGGTTTCTCTTTGTTTTAGTTCACTGATATGCCCATTTGGTTAATCTTTCACATGTAACTGAGAAGTTTTGGTTTGCATCGTGCATCAACATGTATCTGGTTTCAATTTGTTTACATTAGCTGATATTATCATTTGGTTACTTTTCCCTTATATTTGTGATAAGTTTTAGTTTTCATTTTTAGCAATGGCTATTTGGTTTCGATGTGTTTTAGTTTACCCATAGGGTTTTGATGGTTTTTTTTTTTCGGCAATTGCTCCAATGGACTTTTGGGTTTTGATGTCTTTTCAGCTCCGGAGTGTCGAGTTTCCCTAATGGAGAACATGGAGTTGGTCCCAGGACCCGATACCTCTTCCTTGACTGATTTTATGGTTATTCCTGTCCTACCAAAACTTGTACCAAGTGAAGAAGTACACAAGGATTTTTCCAAAAATTTAAAGAGGAAAAACAAGAGGAGAACAAAAGTTATTGATACCTTGATTGAGCATATTTTTACAACTTTTTCCATCTAAAGCCAAACAAGGCAGATGAAAATAGTAGAACTACTTCATTTTTTCTGGACATCCATATAAAATGCAACAGGTGATTGAAAACACATTAAATTGTTGTGAAAATCCACATTAACAGGCTCACATAGTCACAAATCAAATTTGGCCACTTTATAGTTGATGCTTGCATGCTACAAAAGGGCTCATAATCCAACTGAGCACTTTAAATCAAATTGGCACACTTGCATCATCGTTCTTGAAGGGCACGCCTTTGAATATCTAGCACATTAAGTCCTCATGGTTACACTATTAAACTAGAGTCTACATTATGCATCTAATAGCATACCCTTTAGTTTTCAGCCTCTCGCAAGATGACATAATACCCTATATTGTGCTTCACATATGTAGCATTCATGTCATGCAACTGAGTACACGTCACTTTTGTCCTGGATGTTTTGTCATTGTATACATCACTAAATAAAATGTGTCCAAATACAGCACTGCATGTTACAATCTCCTCTTATATCACCAATAATCACCACATGAGCATGAGCCCTCCCTAAAATGATGGAATCGATTTGCATCCCTTACAACCAATTATCATCCTACAATTCTGGAGATGAACTTGATAGCAGTATGACAGTCCCCACACACACTTATTTCTAGCCATTTCCAGTTAAAATTGACTGTGATTTGGTGGAATGAATTGACCTTTCATGAAATACTCTAAATTTGAGCTTAAGAACGTCTATTTTGTCCTAGGATGAATCAACAATGCAGAGAAACCACAAGCAGAAGTTATATTCATTGATTTCATGACTGGTATCAGCATACAATATTTCAATTGAGTTCTTTCATAATTCTTAAGGGTAAACCTGTAAGAATATTAAATGAATATGTGAGAAGAAAAAGTATCTATATCGTGAATCCTTTAGCTCTGTGAATGAAAACTGAATTTGTTGTGCATGGCTGAGTGCAAGAGACATAACACAACCACTTAATTGACATTTTGTTTGCTTAACCAGGCGAGAATATGAAAACCTCATCCCCATTGTGCCATTGATCCATATACTTGTTGAGATAGGTCATGCTTCCACTTGCGTGTTATTGTCATGTGGTAGGAGCTTCCCTGTTGGCTAAGACTGTTGAGTGTAGGACTTACCAAGTGGTGACCAGTCAAAACATTGACCCGCTAGTCCCTCACCTGCCTTCATTGGCATTTGTAAATGGTTAAGTCACAATAGTTCATCGAAATTATAATGGATTTTATTTCAATAAATTTCGTGAGTGAAAGAAATAGTTATTGTGTGTGAATCTCATGGCTCTATAATCAATGGGTGTGGATGAAGCGAAGCAAGGATGTGAAGAGGAGATGCACTGCTGAATTGATTGTTTATTTTTGTAAACCAAGTGTGTGGCATTACCCTTGTAAGTAATATCCTGGATGGAGGATCCATTACTAATGTTTGATTTCAATAGAGGTGTATCTTATGTTTGATTTCAATAGAGGTTTATTTGATGTTGGAGATCCACTTCGTGAAGATCTCACAAAAATCCACTGATCATGGTGGCTTGTCATCCAATTAGACAGGTTAGCAAAATCTTTAACTTTACAAGTTGTATCCAATGCCATGACTCTGTCCCTGGGAGAAGGCTTTGGGCATTGTTCACCTGATCTATTCACCTCTGTATTGCATTCCCCAGTTGGGCTCGGGATGTTGAGTGACAGAGTGGCAGTAGTCTGAGAAGAATTGGGGGGACGTAACCTCGTGGAACACTGGATTGGTTCTTAGAGTTCTCGGATAAAACCTTTGACTCTTTACAATCAATTATTGATGCCTTTGAAGATAAATATGGAGATAAATAAAAGGTCAAAGAAAAACTAAAGTAAAAGAAATTAAAAGGTCTGAGAATGGGCTCATCAAGGAATTATCCCAAATGGTTAAGGATATGCAACTCAATCAGGCGCAGGTAATTAGGGGAATGGAAGCCAACCAAGCTCAACTGATAAGAATATCAGCGGCATAAGAATACTGTGTGAAGAATCATTAGGTAGTAATTATCTGGCAGAAAATAGTATTCTACTCTGTTGTTGTAGAAAATTCAACACCATTCTCATTGGTTGAGTAGACCAGATGTAATAAAGCACTAACTAGAGCATGGATAGGAGGTGTCTAAGGCTAGGTATCCATGGATTATCATAAGGCTCTTGGCTGGCAAGCTAAAATAATAGGAGAATTTTTTTCTCATAGGGGTTACCCACTTGGGTAGGAAAGAGTCTCTTTATATAACATGATGTGACCATAACAAACATGTTATAAATTATAATAAGCTATTTGCTTCAGCCATCTCTGTAAAAATCTCGTAAAAAATCGAAAGTGATCCCATGAGATTCTCATCACTAACTTCTCTCTTTGTTTCCATTCTTGGTTTGTCTGTACTCGTTTGTTCATGATTTACATTATTAAATATCTTCTTTGTTTTCATTCTTGGTTTTGTATTGTACCCATTGGTGCATAATTTACATGATTAAATATCACAAGTATGAATTATTCCTTCATAAATATGCTTGCATTTGCTGGAATAGCTATTTTAAAATTTTTAATTTTGAAATATAACCACCTATAGCAATAAATAATAGTTTCCATTCAAGTGTACAGGCCTTAATTGATAGAAAAATTTGTGCACATGAAATACAATAGCAAGATAAAACATTTGACATGGCATGACTCCAAAACGTACATTAATGGGTGCTTATTTAAGTGCTTGTTGTGGAGGGCTTGACTGGTGTTTTTCCTTCATTGTCTTGATCCTCTAGCTTCGATGTCCTTTGCCATTATAAATTATTGACATGATGCTCAATGTTGACCTATACTCTCAGTACTGTCATTTTCAACAGGGTAATAGATATACCTTTGTTGTTGGGTTGGAAATTTCGAAAACCTTACTACTTTGGAATTTTCTGCTATCACAGTTATTAGGTCAATAATTTCCTAGTTCTAGGGGAATTATTCTGAGTTTTGAAATAAAAATGCAACTAGACCCAGTATTCTTGTCAATCATTTTCGCAAGGTATTAAATGCAAGCTTTTATATTGCATTCTATTTGCGTCAGGTTCATGAGAATGTTTGATTCGTTTTAATAACTTGCATGTGTCTACCATTATTTGATATTCTAAATTTTTTGGCAGAAGAACATGAATTCAGAATTACGAATCACTAAGTGTCCAAAGCATTGTCAGCATTTTCATTTTTACTTCATCATCAATTCTCTCATGATAGACTGGAGTGTTGAAGTCAGCATTTCCTAAATATCCAAATTAATGTCATATAAGGCCATGAGAAGCATTTGATCCCAAGTTGTTGTGTTAGGATTCATCGACATTGAGGCAAGAACTTATGAAACATGATAACCTCATTAAATATGCTGAGAATCTGAAAAGTAAATTCCTTGAGGCAAGCAGTTCATCACCACTTCTCAGATCTGTTCTAGGATTTGCCAGCAACTCAAGGATAGGTAAGTCACAAACTTCCTATGGAGGTGAAAATCATTCATTAACATAAAATATTAGTAATAAATGACAGTCTTAGAGGTGAAGGAGGATGCCTAGAGGCCAAAGGAGAGAACCAAGGTCATCCATGTGGGATTTGAGATATAGTGGGAATCACACATTGCATTATGTAAGGATAGGTGGTTTGATTGAATTAAAAATTGGCAAGCATAATGTTGGTCATCATTAAATTCGTTCCACTGCACAAACTCTATTGATACATGAATTTGTTTTATTGAAATTAGGTAAAGTATGTATCTTCAGAGAGAAATGAGAAGTATGTTCAAAAAGTGGTGTAGTGTACCTAGAGGGGATAATATAGGGTACAGAGGGAGGTACCCAAGGGAATAATATGATGTATTAATATAAGAATGATAAATAAGTGGGCCATAGTTAATAAAAAAAGTGGTTAACCCACATTATGTAAGAGACCACATGTAGCAAGGGAATAAAGTGATAAGCCCATTGTATTGGATGTATGGTATTGAGAGACCCATGGTAACTACCCATGGTATTACATATATGAAACCTATATAGAGGTTAGAGACTCTCCATTGAGAGATGTCAAGGATTATTGTATGAGCAAGCATATGGCTTGTGGAGTGATCTCCTTCCTTAAGGAGTGAATGTATGGTGTTTCCCTACCTTAAGGGTTTTGATATTAATGAAGATCTGAAGTTTTATCTTCTATGGTGCTATTTCTTGGGAATATTTTCCATTTCTATACATTTTCTTGTCAGATCTTCCAAGAAATAGCACCATAGAAGATAAAACTTCAGATCTTCATTAATATCAAAACCCTTAAGGTAGGGCAACACCATACATTCACTCCTTAAGGAAGGAGGTCACTCCACAAGCCATATGCTTGCCCATACAATAATCCTTGACATCTCTCAATGGAGAGTCTCTAACCTCTATATAGGTTTCATACATGCAATACCATCGGTAGTTACCATGGGTCTCTCAATACCATACATCCAATACAATGGGCTTATCACTTTATTCCCTTGCTACATGTGGTCCCTTACATAATGTGGGTTAACCACTTTATTTATTAACTATGGCCCACTTATTTATCATTCTTATATTAATACATCATATTATTCCCTTGGGTACCTCCCTCTGTACCCTATATTATCCCCTATAGGTACACTACAAGTGGGAATTTCTTGTAAGGACAAAGTTATCCGTATCAGAGGTGCTAAAATTGTGTTTAGAATTTGGGATTTTGGTGGTAATCTTGCCAACACTCTCTAATTTAATTTCATTAACACAAAGTTGTATGGCCCCTTTCTAATTCTGACATAATAATTTTTTACTCACTTCAATTCTTCTTTTTCAGGGCATCAGCAGTTTACATACATTGTGCCAATTGCTTTCCAGGATGCTACAGCCATCTTGATCTTGTTCGATCTTACGAGAATATCAACCCTCAACAGGTAAGAGTTAAAAAATTTGGGACCTTTGGGGATTTTGAATTAGGCCTCCATTTTGTTTTTGGGAGTTTGGAATTCAAATGTATTGTTGGTCAATGCCATGATTGTTGTGGTTTTGAACAGTGCAATGGAATGGTATCAACAGGCACGACAGTACAACCCAGTGGGTACCTACTTATCTACTCCTTCTAGCATATCATGCTTGATTTTCTCGAATCAGGACAATATTCTCCTTTGATAATACACATGGTAGCCATTATAAATTTCTATAGCATGAACCGTGGTTACATTAAAATATTGGGGAAAAAGGTATTTTTAGACCAAGTTGGGTATACAGAGAATAAAGTATCAAATAATTAGTGGTACATGATTGGAGACAGGTATAAAATATGTAGAGGTGTAGCACAATCTGCTCACTATTAAATATACCCACACAATTTGTTTGGTAGGAGGAAACAAGTGGCTAATTCCAATTTAAGGCTGTGCTAAAGTTTGGTGGAGATCCTTTTTGTTTGTCTTATGCTTTACTTGATTAAATTTATTATTAGTATCATCTATTTACATCAAAATTAGGTTATTTGAAAAGGTTAGTTTAGTTTATTAATGTTAAATTTGTTGATTAGTTGTTAGTAGTGTTAGAGGCTAAAGGAGAGAACCAAGGTCATCTATGCGAGATTTATCTAAATAATTTTTTTTTAAATATTTTTTTGTTTTCGCTATATCACAAGTATGAATTATTCCTTCATAAATATGCTTGCATTTGCTGGAAGAGCTGTTTTAAAATTTTTAATTTTGAAATCTAACCACCTATAGCAATAAATAATAGTTTCCATTCAATTGTACAGGCCTTAATTGATAGCAAAATTTGTGCACATGAAATATAATAGCAGGCTAGAACATTTGACTTGGCATGACTTCAAAACATACATTAATGGGTGCTTATGTAAGTGCTTGTTGTGGAGGGCTTGACTGGTGTTTTGCCTTCATTGTCTTGATCCTCTAGCTTTGATGTCTTTTGCCATTATAAATTATTGACATGATTATCAATGTTGACCTATCTAGATCCTTGCTGGCAGTAATGAGTGAGGTTGGTGTTGGACTGTTCATTCACTTATTTTGTTTGTCTTTTCTTATGTTGCAGCCATATTAAAGAAATCACTTTGTTGTTTATAACTTATAATAGTATAGCATATCCACACAAGTTACATAGAAATACTTGTAAAATAATGAAAATTAATTTGATAAACTAGATAAGCCATGGATGGCTTACATGATCCCAAATAATTTAAAGGGCTAGGAATTTTGGATTTCTTTGCATTGGCATGCTTTTCGATTGTTGCATCCAAACTAGGTCATCCATGCAACAGGGCAAATTTTTATTTAATCATTCATGTATTACTGATTGGACATAAGAAACAGGGAAAATTGTTAAGTTATTTGACATATGAGCTAGAATATAAGGGGTTAATTGTACTTCTGTAAAAGTGCATTTTCAAATCTGATTATTGGCTGATAAGTTACCCTATAAGAGGCTGAAACTTGTATATTTGTTTTGTATATCTTCTCCTTGACTTGGTGAAATGTTTGGGGTTGTTTGAAGTGAACTATTGTAATCCTTCTGCTTTTTTTTTACACTCTAAATTAAAATAGTAGTCTTAAAGGCGGAAAACTCTAGGCTTAAGATCTAGAAACCATCTGGGAAGAAGGTGAAATTTAGGTTTTGCATTAATTTCTTGAGTGTGTGAAATTTTCCCTAGTTTTGTTACAGAGGACGATGATTTTCCATTATCAATGGTGGAGGATGTGTTGAGTCTTGCCTCATTAAGGTGACTAATGTGTAACTTCCAACATCATATAGCTTGTTCAACCACACAATATAGTACTCATAAAGACAACTATTGCCAATCCCTCTGAGACACCACAGTTACAATGAACCATTGATCATTCATCCAAGCGGGATTTATCTAGATAATTTTTTTTAAATATTTTTTGTTTCCGTCGGAATTGCGACGGTATAAACATCAGAAGACATATTCTATATTCGTCAAAAGAGCGATGATCCAGCCGTCAAAATTGCGACGGTATAAACGTGAGGAGACATATTCTATATTCATCGGAAGAGCGACAATCCAACCGTCGGAAGAGAGACGCTAACTCCATTGGAAGTGCGACGCTTTAAACGTCAAAAGAGATAATGTCGTACTTGCGACAGTAGAAACGTAAGAAGAGAGTTTCTATATTCGTCAAAAGAGCGACCCTAAATCTGTCGGAAGTGAGACACATTATTCGTCGGAAGAGCGACGTTAAATGACATTTAATGATGTTTAATTTTTGTCAGAATTGCGACGGTATAAACGTCAGAAGACATATTCTATATCCGTTGGAAGAGAGACGCTTTTTTTCGTCGGAAGAGCGACGTTTCATTTTCATCGGAGGAGCGACGTTTTTTTTTCGTCGGAAGAGTGACGGTCTAGATAACATCGGAAGAGGGACGACAATTTGGAAATGTCGGAAAATTTTTCGTTCTTCTGACACTTTATTGAAGTGTTTGAATTGCGACATAATGGCTAACCATGTTTTTCCCCACCTCAAACTGTCGCTCTTGCGACGCCTATGTGTCAGAATAGCGACGAATTGGCCATCGGAAATTGGGCCAAATGTGCTAGTGCTAAAATATCAATTACTTGTAGCACCTTTGGATTGGATGATAATCTAATGGATACTGACAGCATTTCTCCAATGACTTCTACTCTTGTTATATCCAATTGAACTATATGTGCAACAGATTTTTGAGGAGTGATGTTCAACTTTGTACATACTGTTCTTGGCATAATATTTGAAGAAGCTCCTGAATCAATAAGATAATTATGAACATTTTTGTTAAAAATCTCATCAGTCAAAAGTAAGGGAGGAGTGTGAGAAATAGATCCATCACCAATTAAGACCAAATCGTTGGAATTTACTTTGTTTGGAGATGATGGAGTTTTTCCCATATCTTTAGAAGCTTGGGCTATAACTGGCGATTGTATAGGATCTACAGGGATTACCTTAAGTTCTCTAAGAAAAATTTTCTATTGTTATTTGAGTTTGGTCATTTCATGTGATGAAATATTTGCTTTGGTATTTTTCATATCTTTGACTATATTATATTCTACTGTATCGAAACTATCAAAGTTTTAGAATTTGTATTAGGATCTGGTGGAATAAAATTTGTCTAAACAGTTTTAGATTTTATGACAGTTATTTTCTCCTTGGTGGGGAGAGTTTTCTATTTTTTATTTGATATATTTGAATCAGAAGAAGTTTTAATTCTTGTAGATACAGACATAGCTTCTCTTTATTCTTCTGAATGAAGAATGAAATCCCATAACCCATTCATTTCAAATTCTTCCTCAGACTCTGATTCTCGTTTAGATGGTGAGGGATCTTCAGTATCTTGATCGGATTCAACATTAAAAATCACATTTGGAGGTTGAGATGTTCAAGAAGGGTTTTTCTTAAATGGACGAAATGATTTCTTAGGGGTTGAAGTTTCAACAACCTGTTTCTTTATTTCAATCATATCATTTGACATAGTCTTTAATACTTTTTTGAATACATTCAAGATCAAATGGATCTTTCGAGACTTTCTTTTTAGAATCCTGACTAAATGTCAATTTCTTGGATTTCCTGTCTTCTATCTCTGAATGTTTTTCTAATGCTAATATTATTTTCTCTACAGCGAGAGCTTCTTTCATGTTATCAAAAAGGGTATTTTTACCAGCTCTATCTAAAAAAATAGCTATATTAGAAGGTAAAGAAGAAATATACCACTCTATTTGTACATCAACAACAGGTTTGGAAGTAGTTGGAATTTTTTTTAATAACTTGTTAAATCTGGAGTTGAAATCTTAGATCCTTTCCCCTAAATTTGTTTTAATATTGGAAAGATAATTGATCAGGGATGCAACAGTTCTATCATCTCCAAATTTTGCAAGGAAAAATTGCTCTAAATTTTCCCAATCGGAAATAGATCTTGCTGGAAGTGAAAAGTACCAAGATCCTGCAGATCCTTGTAAAGTATAAGGAAACAATCTAATTACAATATCTTCATGAGAAACTCGATTAAGATTCATGGCCAACATAAAATTATTAATGTGTTCTTCAGCAGGAAGACCATCATCAGGATTATATTTAGGTAACCCTTTTTCTGGATGATCTGGAAGAGGATTTGGATTTGCTATTAATACAGCACCAGGATTCGTCCAAGTTTGAGTGGCCATAATTGGATTAGAAGTTTGTGAATATACTGAAGTAGATTCAGAAGTAGGGGGAATGAATGAAGAAGTTACAACTGGAATAGTACTACTTGTAATAGCACTAATTGTTTGAGTAGAGGAAATGGAAGACTGAGAAGATGCAGACTAGGTAAGAGGATATGAAGAAGTAACCGAAGGAAAATTTGAGGTAACTTCACTTGTATCTGACTTAGATCTGGACACAGAAACATTTTTAAGAACTAATTAAATTGGAAATTCAAAAGGCGGAATTCCAGTTTCTCGCTTTTTGATCTAGTTAATATACCAGTTTCTCTAAATAGAGAAGTAACACTTTCTTCGGAAGTTTATGGGTTAACAGGATTTTCAGTAGAAATAGATATTCCTTCTAATTTCTAAATTAAAGACTGAACTTTTGGAGACTCAGGAGTAAATTCTAAAGCAGATGATTGATGAAATATTTGAGGAGATGAGGGGGAAGTTTCTACAATTTCCGATTTCTGAGTTGGTGATTTAGAATTTGATCGAGAAGTTGTAGGATGCTTTTGGGGAGATCGACTCTTATGAGGGCTTCTAGTTTGAGATTTAGATTTATGTGCCATTCATAGTTGTCCCTCCTTCTAGCACCAAAAATGTTGAGGCCTCAGAAATCTGTGGCAAAAACAAGGGGGATAACCACCCGGTCCGGACCTTAAGACAGTTCCTTTTCTGTTTGGGATAGTGGCTCCAACTGGATATAATGGGACCAGTTTCCGAAATTTGGGTTTTTGTTTGATTGTTGGGTTTCTCTCAAAGTATTTACATGAAGAATTACTAAAAACTAAAACAAATTTATTCTAACATGAAAAACTTGAAATTGAAACTAATTTAATCTAACCCAGGATAGTACTAATTTGATGAGATATAAAATGATATCTGTTCAATCTGTGATGATTAAGATCATCACAGATTTAATATAATTATTACTTTGTAAGATGGTTCTCTTGAAAAAAATTAATCAAAATAAAATGAGAAGCATATCGCATCTATTTGATGATCATATATAAAACAAACCAATTCCTATCTTTATTCAAAACAGAACTAGCATACATGATAATAGTGTTACACCATTTTTTGGTCATCTAACCTATTATCATTAGATGGACCCAAGTACACCATGTAAGACCAATTTTACCCTAAGTAAAATTGCCTTCACTATGTTAAATAACTCAATAAACCACATTTATTAGGTTGTTTATGGTCTAAACAGGAAACCCCAAAAGGAAATATTAAATAAACCTATATTTGTTTGATTTTCCTCATGGAATAATTAATTAAACCATAATTTAATTATTATTCCCAGTCATGTTTAACCCAAAAACAAAGAAATTAATTAAATAAACCTTTATTTATCTTATTATTTTCTAGGAATAATTATTTAAATCTTATTTAGATAATATTCCTTGTTAAATATGACCAAATCACCCACAAATAATTAAATAAATCATTATTTATTTGACTATCTCCCAACCACTTCCTTAAAAAGATAAATAAATCATTTATTTATTTATTTTTGAATAATCAAGGGATTTGACCCAAGTCAAATACCTTTTCCCTCCAACAGATATAATAAAATATTCCATAAAAGGTGGATCTAGATTTGGTTAACATTATTTTAATCATGCACCAAGATCTAGAATGACCCAATATTTTGTTATAAATAGGAGGGTTTTTCCTACCATTCTTTACCTTTTGTTGCCTATTAGATCACTCTAGATCTATACACTTGGTCACATTTTTCCATTATTTGTTGTGTGAGCTCCCTTTGAGCTCTATTCTTTGCATTGGGTTTTCTACACCAACAAGAGAGAGAGAGAGATCTTATATCTGAAGTGCTGAGGACTTCCAAGAACCCATCCCACTGAGGAGAATTGGATACGCCTTCTTGTTTTCCTCCCAGGTGCCCTTAATACAAAAATTCTTTCAAAAATTGTTCTTGTCTTGTCTATTGGTATATGGAGTAAACCCTTATTTTTACTGCTTAATGTCTTTCCATGCATAGATCTAGTTTTTTGCAGCTCTTTTCTTGATCAACTAACCACATATCTGAAGATATTGGCAGCCACTTTTGTTGTTAGGGCTATTAGTTATGCGTAGCTAAAGTGGTCCTTTTTCGTACACTTCGACAAAGGATTCATACTAACAACAATGCTCAAAAGAAAACCATCAAACACACCACTATTTCCCTGCAAATTTATTTGACCACGTACAGGAAAATTTGTACTTCTATCAGTTTGATTTTTTGCCAAAATAGCAAAGAAAAAGTAACCCTACTTAAACCTGTGATGTAACTTCTTCTCATGAGAATGTGTCAAATATCTAAATCTCAATAACCAATTGTCATGCTCATGAGTGGTTTGGCATGTTGTCATATTCTTCATAAACATAATCCTCCCCCATGCTAGGCAGCTCTGCCTTCCTCTCCTTCACTAGTGTTTACAGTGGTATTGAATCCCTTTATACGTCCTTGGAAAATTCCACTCCATACAGAGAAAAATTATGAGGGAAATTATTGTTTGGAAGTGAAGAAAAGTTGAACTAAACAAACTCGAGAGAGGATTGACAATGGAAAATCAGTGTGATTAAGTTCATTTTGAGAAAGCCTACTAAATTTTGGATTGGAAATAAATGAATATACTCATTATGAAAATGTCATTGATTCAATTTCCCTATGATAAAAACAAAAACGAATTGAACAATGATTTGGATGAAATCAATACCATGTTATTTTGTTCCATAAACCTGCAAAAGCATATATATATTTTTTTTTATGTTCACAACATCTCCAGTTGTTTGGAATGGAGTTCTTGTTCCCAGCATGCCCACATATAATTATGGGATGGATAAATAATGTTTATGATGTCACATCTCTGTACATGAGGAGGAGGTTATCTCAACATCACGATCATTCAAGCGCCTTTCACCATTATAAGAAATTAAGATTGATAATTTGTCGATAGGTTTGACTAGCAATAGATCATGAACAATTGCAAGAAGATCATAAACAACTACAAATTGGTTAATTTTTCAACAATGTAGGGACTAGCTGATTTGTAGAAATCTGGCTTGTTTTAATATTCATGCCAGGTAACTATGCATATAAAAGCCTTAACGCATACACACTAGTTTTTTAAAAGATGAATGTAGGAATTTACAGACATAGATATGTATCTGATACGTGTTGTGATGCAATGCGAGGAGGCGCTATGGACATCACCCAAAACCTTAGGGGTGGCTATTCTTCCATTTCTGAAAGCATGGAGGCAACTCAACGTCAAAGAAATCAGATCTCTTAAGTGTATGATGGTTCAAATATTCGTAGCATAATACGATGTCATTCATTGCCATGCACATGCAATCGTGAGAAAAATGATAATGTCTGGAAGTTTTCATTCCGTGTACCTGACATTGGGATTCAACCTCTAGAATCAGACAAGGTCCTTCTGAAATACTGTGCCTTTCACTAGTAGTAGCATTTCCTTCGCCTATTTCATCTCTCGTAGGGGAGAGGCTTCTATTGTTGTGCAAGGACCAGTAGTAGTTATAGTACTGGTCCCACAAATCCATCAAACATAAATTACAAACTCACTAAGCACATAAATATTTGATAATATGCACATAAATATTTGATAATAAGTTATATAAGTTACATAAATATGTCCAAAATGGGCCCAGTTTTTTACTAGACCAACAATTGCCATACACCAAGTCTAACATCACAAGTTGACAAGACCTACCGTCTCAAGTACCTCCAGTTCTGAATTAACATTTAAGGCAAAATGCACTACAAAACATTACAATGCTACCCATCCAAAAGTACAGTTATCCCATCAAATAGTCCCCCACTGATTTTGCATTGGGGGACTACATCTCATTGCTGAATAACACCTGGACAAAAACTGGGTAACACCTGCACAAGGACTGAGTACCACCTACACAAAAATAGGTGAAATGTCTGTCAGCAATATCTACATGTTTGTTTAACCATTCAACCTATTGAAGACATTAAATGACACCATTCAATTCAGGAAATAGTTCACCCAACCTTTCATTTCAAGAATTAAACACAACAGCCCTGGAATTACAGGAATTAAATTCAGGAAAGCATTTCAATTCAGGAATTAAATTCAGAAAAGCACAAGGATCAACCATGAAAGATTTTCAGCCATTGGATCATGTACAAATCAATTCACACCACACAATTAAATTTGGGAGATGGAAATCCATGCCAATCTTCCCTACCAATTAAATTCTAAATCATAAAACTATAAACAGCAACTGTTACTGCATTTGAGGCATTCGTTTTGCTCTTAAACTACTGCTGACATACATTCAGAGTTTTCAGACAGTGTTCCATTCATTTTGGAGACATACAGTTTTCAAAAAGTGAGTTTCCATTTTGCAGACATACAATCCTTTTCAGACAGTGTTCCAAACATACAGACAGAGGATAGAGTGTGCTCAGTGTTACATTCCAGACAGAGTGTGTGCAGAGTGTTACATTCCAGACAGTGTGTGTGCAGAGTGTTACATTCACTCTCTTCATCAGTTGCTATTCACTCTCTTCATCAGTTGTTGGAGACATACAGGTATTTCATTGTTCTTCAATAATGTTATTCAAGATATTAAGCAGATTTGGATATTCACTTTATATTGAATAAAATCTTTCAATAAAAATAGTTCTAACACACAGTCCATGTCCAAATATAAGTCCATTTTTAAATAGGCACTTACTTATTTTAGACAATTCTATGTAGCTAACAGCCATGTAGGTATCACATATCTTTCTGATGTTGATATTACAAGTAATACATAATTGACAAGTAATAATTCAATGCCAATTAATTCACAACAAACAACTGAAAGATTTCATGTTATTAGCAGAAATTTTGGAATTCATACGTAATTATAGTTTACTCTATACAGTTGTGCTGTAATACTTATCAAATTTCTTAACGATGTGGGAAATTGCAGGTTGTAGCCATGCCAAGAGTTTCTATTGCAGATCGGATAAGGAACAGGAGGCGAGGGAGAAGGGGGGCCCAACTGCGGAGCAGTTCATCAAATGATGATGTCAATGATCCCATTGCTCCTAGTAATGTAGTTGAAAAGGACCCTGTGGTTGCAGATCATCCCAGCCCACCATCATCCACAGAACCACCTTCGACCACAATACAAGGTGCAATTTCAACAAAGAAAATTAGTGCAATCAGAGGCTAGACGAAGGAAGACATGCTTGCTGCAATTGATGACATCGAGTTTAAGGGATATTCAATCCGTGCATCAGAAAAAAAAAAACATGGTATTGCTGCCTCTAACATACATTATTGGATAAATGGGTTGACTAATACAAAGCGTAGAGGGCCTATTACAGTCATGACTGAAGAGGAGGAAGATGAGGTGGTGGAGTGGTGTAAGGAGATGGCCCAATTGGGACATGGGTTAGAGCTTATCCAACTTAAATCCATTGTAGCTCAAATATGTCAAGGGAGGCCAAACCCCTTTAAAGATGGTTTTCCTGGTAAGTCATGGTGGAGTGGGTTTAAAAAGAGGCATCCAGACCTTGTGTTACGTACAGCAGAGGGCCTTGACAGAGACCAGGCTTTAAATCTACGCCCTGCAATTGTTTCCAAGTTCTATAACACTCTTTCTGCTGCATATGACCATCACTCATATGCCCCATACCACATATGGAACTGCGATGAGACAGGCTTACAGGCGGGAAGAAATTGCGGTATGCGGGTAATTTCAAAGAGAGGGAGTAGAAATGTGCCTAAGATATTGCCTAAGAGCAGGGAGTGGATCACAATTCTTGCCTGTGTCAATGCAATTGGCTCATCTATACCAGGATTTTATCTATTTAAAGGTAAAACTCAACTAAAAAATTATATACAGAATTGTGATCCAGGGGCATGCATGGCTGCACATCCACATGCATGGATGACAAATGAACTGTTCCTAAATTGGCTTTGCCACTTTGCTGCTTCTGTACCGGGTGGTGTCTCGCCTGAAAACATGGTTGTGCAGACAATCGAGGAGGCCAATAAGTTGGGCATTGACCTGTTAACATTGCCGACTCATACTACTTACAGGTTGCAGCCCCTTGATGTGAGCGTGTTTGGGCCTTTCAAGAACTATTTCAGGGTTGAGCGAGCTTCATGGATGGCAAAGAATCCAGGGGTGGAAGTAAAGAGGTTTGAGCTAGCTAAGCTTGCAAGTAAATCATTTAAAAGGGCTCTCACACCTTCTAATATCAAGGCTGTATTTAGGAGGACTGGTATATGGCCACTCAATTTTGATGCTCTTATGCATGATACCACATGTAGCCAATCATTTGAAGTGGAAATTCAAGAAGCAAAGAACTTAGAAGAGCATGTTGGTGCCCAAGAATATGTAGCTGCTGCTACAGGTATAATGTCCCTTTCTGAAGGGTTGTTATGTGGTGGTGATGATGCTGAGCATGTTAGTGAGACACAGTTCAGTGATGAACCAACTAACAATATAAATGAGGCTGTGACACCCACTGATGCAGCTTAAAATGAGCAATTGACCATGCCAACCCAAGTAAGTGCACCATCATGGTTGGCAGAGGTCGTGATGAATATCACTGGAAATAATGTGTCTACCACCAATTAGGATGAAAGCATGGACATGCCTTCACAACCATCAGGGTTGAACACCGAACTTGTTCATTATTTTTTGGACAATGGATCACTAGAAGAGGAGCCTATTCAGCATGAAGTACCTGAAGAAGACAACAATGGGGGCCAATCAGTTGTCCCAGAAGATGAAATCCAGCAGGAAAGTCCAAAAAAACAGAGATTACTTGGTGCATTCCTAAAGCTACCAGTAGAGAGAGTGAAGGCCTCATCAAGGAACTCAACTTCAGATTATCTTCGTTTAGGGAGGATTTCACAATTTCTCACATCTGAAGACTATATGAATTTAATGTTCGAGTCTGAACGTAAAAAGAATGAAATTCAGGAAGCTAAAAAGAGAAAGAAGGAGTTAGCCAATGAAAACAGGGTTGCAAGGATTGCAACAGTAGAAGCTCGAGCAAAGGAAAGGTTGGAAAGACAAAAAGCAAGGGAAGATAAGGAACATCAAAAGCAATTGGCAAGGAAACAGAGAGAGGCAAGAAAGGTTCAGCACGAGTTGGAAAAAGGACAAGGGGTGACAAGCAGAGAAGACCATGGTTCAAGACAGTTTGAGGCAAATAGGTTGATGTCTAACACGATGGACCACATTGCAGAGCAGACACCATCATTCCAAGACCTGATTAACATCCAAGTCCCTAGCTATCAGGCAGGGGTTAGGCCCACCTCTTATACCCCTACCAGTGCAAGTTTGAATCCTAATTGTGTTTATATGACACCTGCAGTCAGTGCTGGGGTTAGTAACACAAGTGGACACTTGGGCTACTCAGTCCCACCATGGCTACATGGAGCCAATTGGAGTCAACCATATGCCAACATTCAGGCACACCCTAATCATCCAATGTTGGGCAATCCACCATACTTTGGCAATGCAGGAAATGGAAGCCAGCAAGCATAGAGGTGCCATGACTTAATTTTTGTAACTACAAGACACTATGATTTTGGTAAGGATCAAATAGGTTTGCTAGTGATAGCATCCATGGATGTTTGGGAAGCTACAAACATTTTCAAATTAGTATGTATAAAACAGTGTCTAAATCCCCCAAGTTTGTTAATCTGTTGAAGTTATAGCCTTATAGCCTATATCAGATTTTGTAAGAAGTTATATATCAAACAGTTTATAATTCCTACATATCAAACAGTTTCTAAATCCTACAAGTTTTTTAATCTGTTGAAGTTATAGCCTTAGCCTATATCAGATTTTTTATGAAGTTATATATCAAACAGTTCATAATTCCTACATATCTAACAGTTTCTAAATCCTACAAGTTTTTAAATCTGTTGAAGTTATAGCCTTAGCCTATATCAGATTTTTTATGACACAATTGAACAAAGAAATTGAATTGATAATTGAAATGAAAATCATTAACAAAACAATCTGATTGCATCTAAACAAACTATCCCTTGTTTTCAACTAATCCTGTTAAATAACAAGTATCATCAAAATTCATTGCAAACTTCATCAATCAAAATCACTCAATAAAAAGGAGGTTAACATACTCAGCTCTATGGTGGTTATACCTCGGCTCTGTGGTGGTTATACAAAGAAATTGAATTCATAATTGAATTGAACATCATTAAAAAAACAATCTGATTTCATCTAAACAAACTATCCCTTGAACATTACATGCTCTTTGATGAACAGAAACAGATACCAAATATCATGTTAAATAACAATTATATCAACACGGGAAGAAATTGATTCCTGATCGAGACATTATAGCCTTAGCCTATATCAATTAGATCAACACAGGGAGCAATTGAAGTTATAGCCTTAGCCTATATCATATTTTTGAATTCATAATTGAACACTGTACAGAGGTGATTCAATTAAGATGAGAGATGAAGTGGTCTTGCATTGCATCCTGTTAAGTAGATGTCCTAAAATAAATTAAATTATGCAGTACCCAGAATACCCACATCCTAATTCCAAATCTTTAAAAAAAAATTATCAAGCTCAACATACCATACTTAATATGCAATACTGCATAAAAAGATTGATTTAATGTTTCTTATGACTGTCAGTAAAAACTATAATTAAAGGATTGTGAGATTATATAGGGGAGAGGGGTCAGTGCTCGAACACCTCAGCATTGACTGGACCAGAGGCCACGTAAGGAGGGCCAGCTCATGTACGACACTTGTCCTTTCGCATGGCGTTCACGTGGCGGGCAAGTATATCAACACGGGGAGCATTCCTAATCGAGACATTATAGCCTTAGCCTATATCAGATTTTTGAATTCATAATTGAACAAAGAAATTGAATTCATAATTGAATTGAAGTGATTCAATTAAGATGAGAGATGAATTGTATGGCTCTGTAAATGTCAAGTGATTCAAAAAAAAACATATAAATACAAGAAACCAGTCCAAAAGAGCAATCGTGTAAAACAGAATTGCAACAATGACAAGAGTAAAGACTAATAGTATTATACAACTCTTGAAATCCTATGTTATAATGTTCAAGTGCAATCTAAACAAAAGAAACTAAATCGTTGCCCATCTTTTCCTGAATTGAAGTGATTCAATTAAGATGAGAGATGAATTGTATGGCTCTGTAAATGTCAAGTGATTCAAAAAACATCTAAATACAATAAACCAGTCCAAAAGAGCAATCGTGTAAAACAGAATTGCAACAATGACAAGAGTAAAGACTAATAGTATTATATAACTCTTGAAATCCTACCTTATAATGTTCAAGTGCAATCTAAACAAAAGCAACTAAATCGTTGCCCATATTTTCCTGAATTGAAGTGATTCGATTAAGATGAGAGATGAATTGTATGGATCTGTAAATGTCAAGTGATTTAAAAAACATCTAAATACAATAAACCAGTCCAAAAGAGAAATCGTGTAAAACAGAATTGCAACAATGACAAGAGTAAAGACTAATAGTATTATACAACTCTTGAAATCCTACCTTATAATGTTCAAGTGCAATCTAAACAAAAGCAACTAAATCGTTGCCCATCTTTTACTGAATTGAAGTGATTCGATTAAGATTAGAGATGAATTATATGACTCTGTAAATGTCAATTGATTCAAAAAACATCTAAATACAATAAACCAGTCCAAAATAGCAATCGTGTATGGCTCTGTAAATGTCAAGTGATTAACGAACATGAATTGTATGCTCGTTATATTTTGTGGTAAATTGAAAATGCAATGTAGTTTCAGACGCTTGAAAACAAAAAAAAAGGGTTAACGAACATAAATAACTGTGAGAATAAAGAATATTGACCTTGTTTACTTCGTATATGCCAATTATAATTTGCATTAACTGACCATACAATGAAACTTACAATAAAATGTAGTTTCAGATAGATTTAAATTCGTCGGAGGAAAATAGAGTTACTGTATGTACTATGTACAATGCCAGTACCAGAATACTGGGGAACCAGGTCTGAACAAAACATACCACCCTACCCTTTGTTCAAAGAGGAAACCTGGCATCATACCATTAAGGTAGGTACATAATCAGATAAAATTTAATGTTGTTATATAATAAATGGAACATTTGAAATTTAAATAATAATTAGGTTTAAATAATAATCAACTAAACAAAATGCAATCCTGATCACATCAACCCTGTCATAAAAACAATGAATCCTCTGCCAACTCAATTCCTAGATAGGAAACTCTATTTACCTAATAAAATGAGTTGGAGCAGGGATGCTCACTGTCAAATATCCATCCACCAACACATTGCATTAAGGAGCTTGATACAAATATCAGTAGATTAGTAACATTGACTACTTTGCTAAATAAATCTAATTGGCTTTGCCAATTTAAAATTTGATATTTATAAAATATTTTTTCTTAAAGAAAATAATGTAAATGGAAGAGCAATAGTTACTTTTCTTAATTCAATTCCTAATAGTACTAATGATATGATAAATTTTAAATTCCTAATAATAACAGTGACCTGATAAACTTTAATGTAACAATTTAGTATTAAATAATAATTCCGAAAAAGATAAACAATATACGTTCCTCACATGGAATATAACACTCTTTTTTGTGGGGTTCTGCTGCAAGCTGGAGCGGGGATGCTCAATGTCAAATATTCATCTAGCAACAGGCTGGAATCTCCAAAAAAGAGCAGCTCACCGCAGATGTACAGTGACGAGAAGCATCTAAGAACTGTGGAATTATCTACAAGTTCACCAGAAAAATTATACCCACAGTAACGCTAAATAATAAGTAACATATTTCTATATAACTAAAAAGGAAACTCCTTTCATTCCAAGGTGAAAGGGTCGGCCATTAATTTAAGTACTTAGACCATGGCTCGGTTCTTTTAATAACAAAACATTACAGATTATACAACCACATTTTAGAACAATAAACCCTACATTCCACTGCTACAAAAAATAAAAATCAGGCGTGATGCCTCCTTAATCATTTAATCATAGGTTCCCGGCTCACCGCAGATGTATAGTGACGAGAAGCATCTAAGAATTTTGTAATTATCTACAAGTTCACCATAAAAATTATACCCACAGGAACGCTAAATAATAAGCAACATCTTTCTGTATAAATAAAAAGGAAACTCCTTTCATTCCAAGGTGAAAGGGTCGGCCATTAATTTAAGTACTTAGATCGTGGCTCAGTTCTTTTAATAACAAAACATTACAGATTATACAACCACATTTTAGAACAATAAACCCTACATTCCACTGCTACAAAAAAGAAAAATCAGGCATGATGCCTCCTTTATCATTTAATCATAGGTTCCCAGCTCATCGCAGATGTACAATGACAAGAAGCATTTAAGAACTGTGGAATTATCTACAAGTTCACCATAAAAATTATACCGACAGGAACACTAAATAATAAGCAACATCTTTCTGTATAACTAAAAAGGAAACTCCTTTCATTCCAAGGTGAAAGGGTCGGCCATTAATTTAAGTACTTAGACCGTGGCTCAATTCTTTTAATAACAAAACATTACAGATTATACAACCACATTTTAGAACAATAAACCCTACATTCCACTGCTACAAAAAAAGAAAAATCAGGCGTGATGCCTCCTTAATCATTTAATCATAGGTTCCCCGAAGGGAAAGACGACTGAAAAATCCCAGAACTTAGGGGAGAAGACTTAAAATTCATAAGCAGAGAACCACAAAAACTGAATTTCCAATTAAAACCCTAAACCACAGTAAGGTTGCATTCTAATTTTCCAACGAGAGAGACAACAGTAAACCTCTCTATTTTCCAATTAAAACCCTAAACCCTACAGACAGTAAAACCCCAGTAAAACCACAAAGTAAAACAATAGTAAAACACTGTAAAACCACAGTCAACCACTGTAAAACCACAGTAAAACAATAAAAAACTCAACAGATAACATCTCCTTAAGGTTAAATGTGTTTACAAACACATAGATATCACTGGTAGGACAGAGTCCTACCTTAAAACTCCTATCCCTCCTGGCCTTCCTCCTTGCCTTGCCAGCTGCATTGTCCTTGGTTTCTCCACTAACCTGCAAAAAATAAAAAACACAATCATTCACAAAGCACCAACATTAAAAACAATGCAAAAACACTTAAAACTAACAGACTAACGAACCTGAAAGCACAATTCACAGCATCCAGAGCTGAAAAACGCACCTGAAAACAAAATTCGCAGCATACAGACCTGTAAAACACGCAGCGCCGAACCAGAGAGCCTAGTTATCTCCACCATAGAGCCGAGGTATGATCACCACCACCACAGAGCCAATAAAAACCACCACAGAGCCGAACTAAAACCACCACTAGGCCGAGCCAAGTAAAACAACTACAGAGCCGAATAAAACTACGAAAGGGTGAAGGTAAAATAGCCACAGGGCTGAGGCATGACAAAACAGAGCCAAGCATAAATATCAAAGCGTCGACCCTAAACCACACAGCGCCGAGGTAAAACCACCAAACCACCGAGGTTAAACCACCACAAAGGTGAGGTTGAACGATTATGTAACCCGGTGTGAACAGCCAGAGAGTATAAACCACCCACAATTGGAATGCCACCGTGGACGAACCAGGACCAGGGGAGCTCGAGCCAGGAGAGCAGCAGTGCCATAACGAAGGATGGAGCACGCGGACAGTGGTGGCAGAGGCGTTGGTCATTGAAGAAACGACGCGCAATAGATGGAGCGGAGAACGCACAGCAACCAGACCCAGAGCGGGAAATGAGGCTTCGCCAAGAAGCCTCCACAATATGGCGGGAGACGACCGGCTGGACAGGTAAGAGACCGGAGGGACCGGCTGCATGTGCCCGCCACGTGAACGCCATGCGAAAGGACAAGTGTCGTACATGAGCTGGCCCTCCTGACGTGGCCCCGAGTCCAGTCAGCACTGAGGTGTTCAGGCACTGACCCCTCTCCCCTAGTGGCAATTCCTTTTCCCTTAACATCTCTCGTACTAGTTCCATTACTGGCAATTACTTTTCCCTTAGCATCTCTCTTAATGGAAATTCGTTTTCTCTTAGGAGCTCCCGTACTAGTTCTAGTAGTGGCAGCTTTTTTTCCCTTACCATCTCTCTTGCGTTTGCGTACATTATGTAATTCTGGTTTCCCCTTCTCCACTTCCCCAGTGTCTGTATTATTTTCATTTTCTTCAGCTGTTGAAGGTGACGATTGTGGTGGTGCTGCTGGTGATTCTGGTATTGGCACAAGATCCAAGCCAACAACTTCCCCCATATTCACATCAGGTTTAGTGGGTTTTCGGCCTCGACCCTGGGGTTGGCCTCGGCTGCGTTGCTGCGGTTAATGGAGAGGTTGAACAGGGCAGAAACGACGTCCCGTTTGCCATGGGGATTCCATCGCAGAGCAGCTCGACGAGCGTTGTAATGGCGTCTGGCATCTCTCCGATGAGTTTCTTGTAGTCGTTCATGGAAAAGAGGCTGAAGAGCGTTGCGACCACATTCTCCTTCGCTTCAACGCTATGACCAAACTTGAGGACTTGGATTATCGAGTCCAGAGAATCAGCCGCTTCGATGATCACAACTTTGTTGTTCTCATAGATGGAAAGATTCAATAGAGACATAATGACGTTTTCCTGCGTACTAGGGTCTTCAGATGAGAGCAGCATCACCCTCTGTGGTATAGCACCAATACGATTATCCATCCCGCACTTCGCAAGAAAACGTAGCTCATATGCAACTTGTTTCTTGAATTTCGACGTGCTAGTGCAAAGCTTTCCTACCAGAAACGCAATCGTCATTTTTGTAGCCTCAAGCGCTACTTTGGTGCTAGCCACACTCTCCAGCGAAATTTTTCTGCTCCCTATTTCCGGCTTCTCAAACGGTACGCCGCGCTCTTCACACCATTGATGGATAAGGTTGCGCAGGGTGTAATTCGGAACGAGGTCTTTGTGCAGAAAAACCTGGCTGCTCTTCGAGTAAGTGGAATGGACGTCCTTGATCCAACGATTGATGGAAATCTGATCATATGTTTGCCTCGTCGAGACGATGACCGGGTCTCGCATCAAACCCATGTCGTCCAAGTGTCAAAAATCTATGTGAAGACGACTTTTTCGCAGTTCAACCAGGTCCATAAGAAACCCACGTGATCGAGTACATTGTCATAAATACAAACTGACCTTAAAGTACCTAACCCGCCGTGAAATTGGTACTAATTACTTAAAATCACCCAATAATCTATCGCCACATGTCTAAATTTTAGTGGCTGGAAGGGCGGTTAGAAAATCTTCTTCTTGGCAGGGGTGAACATTGTCTGCTCACCCCAAACCAACAAAGAGAATGCCTTTCGGAATAATTACATTGTTGAAAAAGCCTCCAAAAACCCTCTAAGTACAATCCTCCTCTCTTCTTTAAAAGATGATTGATAATATCATGACGTTATTCTTCAAATTCATTTGTTTTATTAGATTAATTTTCTCATGAATATTTTAGTGATGAGAGCTCCTTTATTTTAACCCTAAATGGATTATCACAAGATTCGTTCATTAGAGTAAATTTTGAAAAAAGTATATGGGATTTGTTCAAATGGAATTGTTATCCTTATAATTGCAACTGAGATTTTTCTTTATAGAAATTTTTTGCATAGATATATGTTCTTGATTATAAGAAGACATATTACTTTTAATGGAGAATCCACCCCACATTATATAGGGGTGGATCCACAATCTTCAAATCCAATCTAGCATTTTTCAAAAAATGTATTGGCTCATTTGAAATTCAAGCCAAAGCACATATATTGGTCCTCCTTGTCTATGTAAAGGAGGCCTTAGGTTTACTTACATGTTCATGTTTTTGTCTATTTATGTATAATCATATGCCAATGGTTTTTATGTACATTAATGAAATATAAGATAAATCTTTAAAAAAAAAAAAAACGAGATAGAATAAAATTATAATTGTCAATAATATATGATTCATAGTCTATCTCTCGCATTGTGTCTATTAGATGGTTTTGTTCACAATTGTTCTTAGCACTAATCAATTGCATTTAATCTTTGTCTATTATTGAACGAATACTTTGTGAAAGACATGTCACCTATGAATGCTATCATTCATTTATGTCACTGCAAGTGCGTTCTTAATTCTTCTTTTTGAGGCAGCCATGTTGTTTATGTTGAAGAAATTTATCATGGTGGTATGGCTTGAATGGTTAGGTACTTGGAATTTTGGAACTGCGGATTGAATATATCGATGGAGTTATGTCACATTTTCCTCAAATGTGTTTATCTTTGTGTTGCACAAATATTGTGTATCTTCATTTTTCTCATGTTGCAATATTCTATGGGGTAATTTCTTCTTTTAGTTATATTAAGTGTTTGTTGTTTTGTCCCACACATGATGTCATTAAACATGGACAAAGCTCGGTTTAAGAATTCCATGTGGGGCCACCTTCTAATCTATGTTACAAATACCCTTGGTATAGTTTATATTTTCAACTCTCCTTCAATAGTTGTAGTATTTTCCAATGATGTAATTGATATGTAAATGACTATCATTTGGTATTTTAAAAATAAAATAAATCAAAGTTTTGAAATTACCTATTAGTGATGAAACACATTTTTAATAACTTAAAGAAAGGGGTATGTGTATCATCCTCATTCTTTCCACACATAATGGACAAATATTGGTAAGAAAAACAAGGTTGGACTTGAGGGATACAAGGAATTTGTTATCTAGGTTGAAATTATGTTTCTATTGATCAAATTCTTAAGCAAGCACATTGGTTTTTTCCTATCAGTTTGAATTTTGTTTGACATTTAGAGCCTTTTAAGTTTTAATTGTTAAGAAATGCAGTCATGCGATATACCAAATTTCTAAGAGTTGATTTTTTTTGTTTCAATCTTCTAAGATACATTCCACGTTTTATTTCAAATTGATAATATTATGCCCATTCCTATGCAATTTAATTATGCTCATGGTGATTTATTATGGTGTTTCAACAATTTATTCTGATATTTTGTAGATTTTTCATATTTTTGTCCTATAAAAATATTAATCTCATTTTACCTCCAAGCCATATTACTTAATGGGAGCACTCTTCGTTTCAACCACAAGGTCAAATAACCTAATGAGAATACTTGACTGACATGAGATGATCATTATGTTGTTAAACAACTAGTTTAGTGAGAATATTTGAACACTTAGCTATTGATATCTCTTATTGCACTACATCTTAATTTAGGTTCAAGTGGGACAACAAACTTTGATTTTCCTCAATTTTCTTAAGAGAAGTTAGAGAAACCTCATTTCAATTGATGCATTATATTGGAAAAGATTGAGATGGTTGTGTTTGATTTTTGCACTCACAAGAATTGTGAGTATGTAATAAAATTATCTCTATGTTTATTTCCCAAGGAAAAAAAATATTTCCTAAGAAAAAAAATGTTTCTTCATCCACAATTCAATAATGATCCATGGTTAAATTGATTGAATATTTTTTTTAACAAGTTTAGTAGTATAGAACCATTGAAAAATACAAGCGGACTTTGCTTGCTATCTATCAGAAAAACATGTATTAAAAGTCAAAATAGTTTTCTTTTCTTGCTCCTTTTTCTCCACTAATAGGCTACATATAAGATTAAACATTTATTGCAATTATAGATGATCAGGTTCAACCATAACATCAATTTGAGAAAAATATTTCATTTTGTGAGTTATAGAGAGACAACTATAATGCCATATTTTGTGTCACTCATATATTTTTCTATCGGAAGGAATAAAACACTTTCATTCAATCCATTCACAATAAATACATGAAAACCTCCTCACCTTAAATTTTTCAATAATATGAGGCAAAAAAATGTGGGTAAACCCACGAAGGTGGGTTATACTTTTGTGAAAATCAAGGGCAGAAAAGTCATTTTCCCAACATTTCGGACGAAATTTCAAAATTAGTTCGGCCGAACTCATTCTGTTGTTTACATTGACGGTGTATTGACGACATGGGAAAGAAAATTTTTGGCTGGAGATGGAAAAACACGCAACCGAAGTTCAGCCAAACTTTTAAAATAATCCAACTGAACTTTAGTTTATAAATACACTAGCTCGGAAACGTGGATGGGTTTCGGGTTTATTAGCATTGTCGTAACTCTGCCTGTTGCGTTTGCGAAGGTTGTTGTTTTTACTGTATGCCGTGTGTGTTTGCTAAGGTTGTTGTGTTTGTTGTATGCCGTGTTTACTGTTGCAGAGTCTTGGTGTTGCGCAGGGGCGAGGAGGTGAGAAATTTGTTGGTTTTCTACTGTTTATTTTCTTTGTGAATTTTTTTTATTGTTTTTCTGTTGTTTTAATTTTATTGTTGTGTTTTTTTTTTTATTGCAGGTAATTTTTAATCCGTGTACTCCAAAACATCCTTGTTGATCTCCTGCTTGTCTTCTCATTGCGGCCTCGTCTCCGAATTTCCAAGTTGGTACATGTGTCAAAGAATTTCCACATTCAATATTACAACACCCTGTTATGTTAAAACATGTTAGTCTTCTTTAAGGTTGCTTGTATGCATTTTTTCTTAAACTGTCTTCAAAATTTTCACAATCACCTTCATGATTTTCCTGAACATGAATGTCGGATACCTTTTATACCTGGATTTAAGAAATTTTCATCTACTTGGAGAACCAAAGTGATGGATGAGTTGAAAATCAAATATTGTTTTTCTCTTGGATTTTGACTTTTGCTTACCTTCATATTTTTATGTTAATGATCGATCATCTCCATGCATGTCCTTATTTCATTGCTCGCTTGGTTGCATATTTTTACAACTGTGATTTTTCAATTTTTTTGTTGCTTGAAGAAATTTTACAAAATAGTGCAGCTTAAGTTTTCTCTGTTTCAAAATGACATGATTGAATTCAAATAAAACAACCTACATAATTGATTTGAAATTTCTAACCCTTCGAGAACACCAAGTAAAACCAACAAACAACTCCACAACTTGAAGACCATGCCATTCAGAAAATCCATTCTTTCAGTACAGTGAAATATACACGGAAAGGAAGATAATAGCATTTCAGGTAGGGAAGATAAAGATGTCATAACAGAACTCTGATATATAAGCACAGTCTTCAATTCCATTTTTTTGTAGGTAAAGTACTATCTTCACATTAAATCATTGTATAAGGTTACTCTACATAACATCATCTACTTTTTACTGAAGAATATTTTTTTAAAGACAAATAACAAACATAGGCTAATATTTGAATCACATAGGCAATTCAAAGAACCTCAAAAACAAATATTGAAACACTTATTTATTCCTTCACAACTAGGTGCATTTCATAAAAAAATTATATAATCTGTGGTTTTTCTTTCCTCTATAGTGTTTTTCTAGGTTATTCAGTTTGTTAGAAATAACAAGTGGGTTGCAGAAGTAGATAACAGATCCAAACAAAGAGAGTTGCAGTTTAGAAGCACCCTTCTGACATTACACATCACAAGAACAAGATATTCACATAATATCTCATCATCATAGCTTGATTATATTTATACAATTAATTCCATAACCATTCTCCCTAAAATGGGGTTGATTTGGTCAAGTTTGATCACTCAAGTCTACCCCAAAGCAGTTATATAATCCACATTTTCTGGCCCTTTCTGCACCTAGTTGGTTACAATCAACTTGGGTAGAAAACTTAGTCAGTCCTATCCAACCAGTTGCATCCCCTTAGTTTTAAAATTTACTATCTTCACATTAAAGCATTGTATACGGTTACTCTACTAAACATCATCTACTTTTTACTGAAGCATATTTTTTTAAAGACAAATAATAATCAAAGGCTAATATTTGAATCACATAGGAAATTCAAAGAACCTCAAAAATAGAGATTGAAACACTTATTTATTCCTTCACAACCAGGTACATTTCATAAACAAATTATATAATCTGTGGATTTTCTTTCCTCTATAGTGTTTTCCAGGTTATCTAGTTTGTTAGAAATCACAAGTGGGTTGCAGAAGTAGATAATAGATCCAAACAAAGAGAGCTACAGTTTAGAAGCACCCTTGTGACATTACACATCACAAGAACAAGTTATTCACATAATATGTCATCATCATAGCTTGATTATATTTATAAAATTAAGTCCATAATCATTCTCCCTAAAATAGGATTGATTTGGTCAAGTTTGATCACTCAAGTCTACCCCAAAGCAATTATACAATCCACATTTCCTAGTCCTTTATGCACCTAGTTGGTTACAATCAACTCGGGTAGAAAACTTAGTCAGTCCTATCCAACCAGTTGCATCCCCTTAGTGTTGAAATTTACTATATTCACATTAAAGCATTGTATAAGGTTACTCTACAGAACATCATCTACTTTTTACTGAAGCATAGTTTTTTAAAGATAAATTACAAACATACACTAATATTTGAATCACATAGGAAATTCAAAGAATCTCAAAAACAGAGATTGAAACACTTATTTATTCCTTCACAACCAGGTATATTTCATAAACAAATTATATAATCTGTGGATTTTCTTTCCTCTATAGTGTTTTTCCAGGCTATCTAGTTTGTCAGAAATCACAAGTGGGTTGCAGAAGTAGATAAAAGATCCAAACATAGAGAGCTACAGTTTGGAAGCACCCTTGTGACATTACACATCACAAGAACAAGTTATTCACATAATATCTCATCATCATAGCTTGATTATATTTATACAATTAAGTCTGTAACCATTCTCCCTAAAATGGGATTGATTTGGTCAAGTTTGATCACTTAAGCCTACCCCAAAGCAGTTATACAATCCACATTTCCTCGCCCTTTCTGCACCTAGTTGGTTACAATCAACTTGGGTAGAAAACTTAGTCAGTCCTATCCAACTAGTTGCATCCCCTTATTGTTGAAATTTACTATCTTCACATTAAATCATTGTATAAGTTTACTTTACAGAACATCATCTACTTTTTACTGAAGCTTTTTTTTTAAAGAAAAATAACAAACAGAGGCTAATATTTGAATCGCATAGGCAATTCAAAGAACCTCAAAAACAAAGATTGAAACACATATTTATTCCTTCAAAACCAGGTACATTTCATAAACAAATTATATAATCTATGGATTTATTTCCTCTATAGTTTTTTCCAGTTTATCCAGTTTGTTAGAAATCACAAGTGGGTTGTAGAAGTAGATAACATATCCAAACAAAGAGAGCTACAGTTAGAAGCACCCTTGTGACATTACACATCACAAGAACAAGTTATTCACATAATATCTCATCATCATCGCTTGATTATATTTATACAATTAAGTCCATAACCATTCTCCCTAAAATGGGATTGATTTGGTCATGTTTGATCACTCAAGTCTACCCCAAAGCAGTTATACTTGATCCACATTTCCTGGCTCTTTCTGCACCTAGTTGGTTACAATCAACTTGGGTAGAAAACTTAGTCAGTCCTATCTAACCAGTTGCATCCCTTTAGTGTTGAAATTTACTATCTTCACATTAAAGCATTGTATAAGGTTACTCTACAAAACATCATCTACTTTTTACTGAAGCATATTTTTTTAAAGGAAAATAACAAACAGAGGATAATATTTGAATCGAATAGGAAATTCCACGGGAATATATGGTGTTGTGGTTTTGATCTATTCTTCTTTGCTTCATGTGATTGGAAATTGTGTTGTTTTTAATTCCGCAAAATATTTGTAGAAGCGATTCAGTATTTAACTTTAGCATATTGTTAGATCGGGTGAATCCAAGATATAGATGCATATTGTATAATTTTCTACAGCCTTGAATTTCCATTATTGAACAGTGAACACCATATTTGGCCCATATTTATGTTCCTTACCATTTATCTTTTTTATAATCATTTTAATTGTCAGTATTGAGAAATTGTTTTCAAAAAAAATAAATAGTTACTCATTGGCTTGTACAAGGATCATTGTAGGTGAGAACCAACACTCATAGGTTCGAGGAAAATATATGATTGTAGGTAATCAAGTAAATCATAGCTTGAGGGTGCTTTCACTGTGAGCATTTTTCTAGAATGGACTTGAATGAATTGTAGCGGTAGATGTAGGTGATAATACAAAGAGTAAAGCATAGTATACAATCCAGAATGATGTTGTAGCATGTGTTCCAGGTAGATCAAACAATTTTTTGGCTACAGATACAACACATTGATCCCATTAAATGAGATACGAGATGGGAATTTAAAGGAACTAACATCTAGCAATTCAACAAATTAATAATGGTGTTGTTATGGGTGAATTACATGGTGCAAAAGATATAATTTTGTGCACGAGTGAAAAAATCAATGGGTTTGATTGGGCAATCATGATTGTTGCTTTTAATGTGAGTTAAATCCCAATTGAATTAGCGAACTTGAGAATGTTGTGTATGCATATACTCTATAACTTCCAGTAGTTCTATCAAGCCAAAATTTAACAATGCTTAGCCAATTAATTAAACCAGCAACTAAGGCAACAGGGAATTGATTCAAATGCTAAGGGGAATCAATTTTAATGATGTGTGTGTTGACAGTACTTACCACACCATAAATTAATAAAGCATACAAAGAAATCAATCAAAAACCACGAACAACAAAATTTACCATGGAAACACATTTGGGAAAGCCAACAACTTAGCCTTTGTTTAGGATCAGGAATTAACAACAAACTAGAGCTATACACTCTCGACTACAAATTTTCTATTTTCTCACTCATTGGTGGTATTTTTGCTGGTTGTTTTGGCTGTAGAGACACTCTTTGTTCACTATGGAGAGGCTAAAAATCCTCTTTTCTCCCTAATCTATGAACATATTTCTTCATCTGGTGTTCTCAACCTTTTCTGCTACTACCCCCTTGTTCCCAAACTTCATTTTTTCTTTTCCATCTCTTGGGTTATGTTTTCTATAAAATCAAGTTGTCCCTTTGTTATAGAGCTTCCTTTGAATGCCAAGAAACAAGTGGTTTGTGGAGTCAAGGTGAAACCTTTGACCAATGGTATTCATTGGCTTTATTCGAATGTTTTAATCATCCTTTAAAAAGAACCAATCCCTAAACCTTTATACAAATATTGGAGGTGAGTTTATTCATATCCATTTCAGAGCATATTCTCACTAAAAATGCCGAGAAAACACTATAAAAGAAATAATTTAAATTGCATTTGATGCCTAGATGAATGCAAGTCTAATAAGTGTGATATTTTCTTGTTCAATCTGCACAACAAGCTAGAGTTCCTGATTTTTTCCAAGAAAGCCCATGGGAATGAAAGTTTATGATTTTTTATGATATTTAGATAAGTGTAAACTTGCAAAATCGCAAGCTAGCTTATTTGAAAAAGCTGAGAAAACACCAAAAGAAACATTTTATGGTTTTATCCAAGTATTCCCCTTGAAAACTATCTTTCTCAACTTCTTTATTTATGTAAGACAGTTAAAAGGTCAAATAACCCTAGAATGAAAAATTCTCCAATTGTGAGATACCATGACATTCACATAAGCCAAATAGAGTTTTTTTCTAACAATTTACATTTGATTCTTGCTAGAACATATATGATTCTCATTTATGAATTTGACATAAAGTATGCTTGCAGACTGCTAATCCCTTTCTATCACATCAATTCAGCCTCTGCTTCACTGTTTCCTTTTATTTATTTACATTATTGAGTAGAGTGACCTACACAAATGTCGCACAAATAAAGATTGTTAGGTGTTTATTTGCTTTAGTTTGGTTGTTTGGAATGTAACATCATTGGGTAGAGTTCATGCACATTATGACTGTATCGTTGCATTAGTTTAACTATATTTTTTATAACTCCTCGTGATTTTGTGACAGATGGGAAAGAGTGGGCACCTATACTGTTATGAGCCGGATGGAGCTTGTGCATTCGAGATTTATGGTGCTGATGAATTTCCATTTTTAAACGAAGCGGGTTGGTTGCCCATCAGTAACTTGGTCACCGGGCATAAAATGAAAATCTATTATAATTTTGTTGATACTTTTGATGGTAACAACGCTAAGGTTGAGGGGCTATTGTTTCATGTAACAAAGGAAAGCATTGCAGGAGCAACGAACACACCAGCTCAAGGTTAGAGGTGGTTCAAAAGGAAGCCAGTACAGGGGGTAAACCTCAATTTTTTCCTAGAAGACAATTTTCATGACCCTTGTTGGAGCGTTGGGGTCCACTCTAGCATTTTAAAACCAGAGTGGGATAAATCAATGCGACAAATTCAACTTTATTTGACATGTGATGGTCGTTTCTCTAAGGTATTTTTGTATCACATGAGATTCTGGTACACATGGCTCGGTTCAATAGGATGAATCTCCGTTATTTCCTGCATCAAAATTAATAAAAATGGTGGCCTGTGCAAGAAAAAGGAAGATTCTATATCCATATGATGTCTACCACCATGGCCTCATTCAAATTCTGTACCTGCATGCATTACAGAAGCAAGCACAATAGTTAAGGAAGAGGTTAATGAGACAACCACTTCCTAGAAAACATAAGAAGGAAAGGGATCTACCTACAGAGGCCGAGAGAAATCATCAAGATGTTTCAAAAGCCACATATAACACTAACATGAGGAAAATCCCAAGGAAAAATACTAGGAGTATAGGGCAGAACACATAAGTACAAGACAACAACAAAGATGAAACAATTGGACAATCTATAAAGAAGGGTGAAGATCTTGGAGAAATTCACCATGAAAAAAAATACTCTAGGAGGCCATGAACAAGGCCTACAAAAAAACTGAGACTGGATTGAAAGCTAAACTAAATCCCAAACTGAAGGATCTAATTTTAATTATTTATGAGCAAAAATAAGGGTCTTTTAGAGATGAGCATGGGATTCCAGTAGAAACTGAAAGAAAATCTCAAACAGTTCAGAAAAAGGGTCCAAGAATCAGTAGGGCGCTGGCCAACAACAACCTCCTCAAAATCCTTTTAGAGATAGCACATCTTGCAGAAATCTGACTAGTTGTGCTTGGAGTTTTGTAACCTTCATGGTTTTGGAAAATTAAACTTTGTTCACTGGAGTTTTGTAAACATAATATTGATTTCTATTTAATTATATTGTTATGAGTTCTTATTAATGTTATGGTTCTTGTAAGTCTATATTATTATTCTTCTTGTGGATCTATTATGTTAGAAAAACATATCTTAGAGAGCAGCTAAGTCAAGCCAAGAAAGACATCTTTATTCTAAACCCGGTCCAAGTGTGTCTCGAGGATACAAATCCTGTAGGCACTAGAAAATGATTTTCCAGTGGCTACAGTATTTGTATCATAAGTTAGAAACTATTTATCTACTTTTTAAGATGTTGGGAATGTTTTGGGTAGTTAAATAAACTGTAATGGGTATGTACATATTTTATCATTTGATTTTGTGAAGGGTAGTTAAAATGTTAACAAGTAGATTGAATCAAATGATATAGAAGAAAAATATGTAAAGGAAAACTTAGATTAAATTGTATACATGTGAAATACTAAATAACTTTTATACATGTGAAATAGTAAATATTATGGCTATGTTACTACCGTTTTTAATGGGTTTCTTCTAAATAAATTTCATGGTTAAGAAGAAAAAAAAATTGGAAAGCATATATTATACTCAGACGTATACCTAGAATTTTTTTTATAGTCAATAGTAGAATAATGGTGATGCAAACTAGGACCCATTTTTAGGATTTTTGTATAGGCAATATGCCCACCACTTTGTTTCAACTGGATAAAATAGAGGAATGGCAAATAATTCAATGATGATGTGTGATGAATGGTCCCAGTTAAAGACAATGCACACAATAAACAATACCTTTATTAGCCATTATTCTTCCTAATATTTTATCCCTTCAGCAATATGGAAATAAATAAAATTTACAACTTTTTGGGCAAAGTCAAATCACCTATTTTATTGTGTGTGGTTAAGAATAGAAGAAGAAGAAGCAATCCCATTGATTTATTAAAAGGCTCATGATATTAGAAGAGTCTTGAGAGGCTATTAAAGTTCCAAACCTTTGATTAGGTACATGGTACTTTGGTAATGGGAGACAAGGATTTTTTATTTCTTTTCCGAGATGGACTTTGGTAATTGACAATATTTGTCATTTGGAGTTACAATATTTTGACACATAACTGGTATAGAGGACCGCCGATGAATCTGTCGAGGAGCTTGTTTGGTTCTTCCAGTTATAAGAAAATTTCCATTATAGTAGGAGGTTGTGATGTAATATTTCTCAACTTCTGTTCAAAGTTTTAATATCATGACATAATTATAAATTTAATTTTATCTACCTTATTTCTCTTAATTTGATATGAAAGATCAAGCAGTGTAATATGGACACCTTAACAGGATAAAATACTTCAATACTGAAAAACTCATAGGGTAAAATCTTTCAATACTGAAAAAAACTAGGAACCCTGTCAAGAATGTTCAAAATGAATAAAATGGAAAATATCCAATTATCACCATGCATATTGAACCTGTTGAAAAGGTTACATTTTAAACGTATTGAAAGGCCTGAGAAAAATTCCTTTTGTTCTCTCTTGGACCGACCGTTAGTTGCATAAGACTTAGGTAGTGGGCTGCCCATTAGTCTTGATTCATAGATTCATAATCTTAGAAAATTATATATTACAGATCAATGGAACAAACAAAATATTTGCAGAAACATAAACACAAGAAACACATAAAACCAAAGAGACATAGATATACATGGTTCACCCAGTTTGGGCTACGTCCACCCCGAGCAGCCATTCATTCCTTTCTATTATTTAGCAAAATGAAGAGACAAAACCTACAACAGATCCACTGTAATATCCTCTGCTTTCTCTCAGTGTCCCTTTATGTTTCTCGCTATGAGAATACACATACAATATAAATCTGCAATACAAAACCCTCATACAAGCGAGGGGTTGCCTTCTAGTGAAAAAACCCTAAACTAAACATAACTTCTACCGTCAGATCTTTCGCCTAATGAATGGCCTAGATTGACTAGAAATTACTATACTTTTACAAGGCAATTTTACATTTGTTTTTAGCTTCAGGGGCGCTGCCCCTGAAACCCCCCACTAAGGGGGGGCTTCATAAAGCGCAGTTGCCCCCCCTCAACCCCACAGGAAGCATACAATTACAGGCAGCGTTGCCGCCCCATTAAGGTACATGGGTCCAACGTTGTGATACAAAATAAACAAGATAATCAGGCTCCACACCCAACACATAAGGTCATTTAAGTTTTGTTTTTTTTAAGATGATTATTATTATTTACTTTCAGTTAGTTGTAGTTTAGGTCAGGGTTAGGTTCCCATCAGTGAGATGTTGTCAGCAGGTGTGTGAGACCTTATGGGTGATTGTAGGGATAATTTATGTCCCTCACAGGCTCCATTGTCAATCCCTCCTCTGAAATTTGAACCTAAGACCTGATGAGAACTAAAATCAACACAAACCAATAAATGTGCACCTCATAAATTTCAAAAATTATTTATGGTAATGAATTTTGGTACCATGAGTGTTGCACCAAATAACATAAAGATTCTTGTATCTGCAATTGCTTCTCTTTTTTATATCGTCACATCTGGTAGTTCAAAAGATTCCAAACAGTTCCAAACAAATGGAAAATGCCCCCATGCTGCCCAACTTGTCATTCCCATCAAGAGAGAAAATAAGGTTGACAGTTGAAGACTACCTCACGTTTCAGTGGACACCCACCTCTCACGGTTTCAATGGTCACGAGATTGAAAAAAACATGGTTATGCCCTTTTTTTGGAATGGAAAGGTGGTTAGTGATTTGAGATTTTTTTGACCTTGCATGATGTATGCTACTATGCTTGCTTGAGAAACATACCCATTACATCCCATACAACAAAAACTGCATTTATCAATGATATATAAATCAAATTGCCTCATTTTTATGTAATTGAGGAATACTTCGATTCACCATTACCCTTATCAGGTCTCAGTTGATCCATTGCACAACTTCTAGCATTTAATATTTTTCTTTATTTTCCTCCAATGTTTGAGTTGCTTCTTTTTTCTACTCTTTTTGAGAGGGAGGTCTGATCTTTCCATATCTACACTCAGTTTCTTTATGCCCATAATTTCTACACTTGTAACATTTAACATGATTTAAGAGAGGAGCAAAGGGGTTGTGATTTCTAATAACATTCTCACCATATCCTCTATTTTTGCTGACATATACATTCCTTGGTATATTACATGCTCTCTTGTTACTTCTACTCGACATACTCTGTCCAAAATTATTGCAAGAAAAGCGGTAGCGATTAAATCAACTTTGATATTTGGGAGTATTTTTCCTCTGATGATTGTGTCCTCAAGGGGAAAGGACCTCTTTTGGTTCTTCATTCATTCTTTGTGGTTGTTAGTCTTCTTGTTTTGTTGATAATGTATATAGAACCATGGATTCATCAATCTCTTTTATGGAATGAAAATTTGTACATTATTATTTTCCTCACTCAGGCTTGAAAGGTTTGATAAACTTAAAAGGGCTATTAAACAAAATGGACAAAATAGAGTTGTCGTCTAAGATCTATTTTTGCATGATCAAATTCATTTAATAAACAAAATTATGCAAACTACTCATTCACATGATTAAAATTAATCAAAATTTCTCCAAACCAATCTAAAATCTATAAATCCCATTTAAATCTTGTTTTTGCTTTCATTTTTTGAGAATTCAAAACCACGACAACCATAAACCCATGTTGAAGAAATTAGAGTTTATAATATGTAATGCATATTTGGCGAATGCTAGAACCATGTTGAGTGTTTTGTTTACCTGTAGATAAAATTTAAATTCTAAAATTTCAGATTATCTTCTATTTTACGTTTGTTTACCTTTGTTTTTATAGTTTTGTAGGACAAAAATTCGTGGAGGTATAATTGTATTCCAACCATTGTTAACATAGATATAATATAGACATAAGATCAAATTCGTTTAATATAAATCGATTTCAAGAGGGTAAAGGAAGGGCCAACTTCTGTGGGAGCGCAAACTACTACATAACTACCGAATTCGTCTTCACCCCTCTAGCGCACCCATCTGTAGAGCTTGTTGTCTGTGCAGGAGTTGTGTTCTGTCTTTTTTTATGGTCGAACGGAGCGCATGAAACATAGTGAGAGTTTGGCGAGGGAGAGCATTGATGGCAATAGGTGGCTCCGGGTTGTGGGGTGGCAGACTGGAGCGTCCGGGAGGAAGTGGTTGTGGGGGAGCGGAGGGGAAGAAGGTGGCGGAGGGGAGGAGAGGAGGTGGAGGAGGCAAGCAAAATGGGGGAGAGCGGGGTCCACCAGGAGGTCGCGGGTAGTCAGACGACGGTGGGACAGGAACTCGGCAGTAGTCAAACAGAGGGGACCAGAGCTATTCCATCGCCAGAAAAACCTTTCATTTCGTCGAATGGAAGACAACTCCCCAGAGAACTAGTGCATTGGTATATTTGTACCATAAATAATTTCCATGTCCATATAATCAATCACAAGTGTTAGAGAATCATTGATGCCATTACCAACCATACCCGTTATCGCAACTGTCATCTCAAATATATGTTGAACCAAAAACATGAGGAAATAAGTTATCTTTGTACAACGCTTGGTACTATTATAAATATGAAATGTATGAAATTTTTAGAGCTCAATAGAGTTTCTAACCTTTTTCAAAGCTTAGTTTAAAAGGCCCATAAAATAGTTCAAAAAATAATGGAAATTTTGGCAAGATTATAATAAAATCTGGCATAATTTTTTGAAAATCCAGGTTACAGTTGTCAAAATTGAGGATTTTGGATGCCCAAGGGTTCTTGATACTACTGAATCTGTTTCCACTATCAAAAAAATGATTCAAACAATCCAATATTCTGATTTTTTGAAAATTATTTTTGCTAAATTTCCCCAAAAAAAAACTATTATCGTTGTGTTGGTGACCAAAAAAAATATAAAAAAACAAATACTTGGTTAAAGCATAAAGATAAAATAAAATTGAAATGTAAATACCTCTAACTCTTTCATTTTCACCATTTTTACGCTTAAAAAAACATTTCTTCTGTGATAATGCAATTCCACTCTAACTGGCTACTCTAACCATCAATGGCATTTGTAGTATGCTAGTTGTCTCTTGTCAATAATATATTTTAACTCTAATCAATTTCAAAATGGGCATTTGTGTCCGGCTTAATTTAGTTTGAAATGTAAAGATTCCTATCAACTCTCCATTGGTAGACATAAAAAAAAATGATTTGGTATTAATCAACAAAAACTGTTAGCACAAAAAGTGTCTTCACTCAGCCATCTCTTGTTTTTTCTCATCTCCTCATTTCTCAATGTATTTTATTACTTAAACATCAACTTAAAAGGTGTTCTCCTTTAGGGATCTCTGGTTTTGTCTTAGCTCTTTATTTTTCAAATTATTTTACTACTTAAACATCTCAATCATTCAGTCTTTCTTCTTCATTTTCTGGTTTCTACTTGAAGTTTTTGAGAATTCTTCATCATTTTCCATTATCAAACCAATTCATCATTAAAACAAGGGTTTTTCACTAGTGCTCGAAGGAGGCGATTTTCTTCCCTTCTCTTTTCTTTATTGATTTGTTATGAAATAAATCCACCAGAAAAATTCAAAAATTAAAGATAAATACTAGTGAAGTTGGAATATACTATGGGTTGAAAAAGAGAGTGAACAATGATATAAAACACTAATTTAACAACTTGAAATACTTTCTATTAAAATCTCTCACTCACTTTGCTCCTTGTGAAATTGTTTCTTCTCTTCTCTTTTCTTTATTGATTTGTTTTCTTCTCTTCTCTTTTCTTTATTGATTTGTTATGAAATAAATCGAGAGACAAATTCAAAATTCAAATATAAATACTAGTGAAGTTGAAATATACTATCGGTTGAAAAAGAGAGTAAACATTGATATAAATCAACACTAATTTAACAGCTTGAAATACCTTATATTAATATTTTTTCACTCATTTTCCTCCTCGTGAAATTGTAAGTCCTTTTCAAGGAAGCAAAAACAGGCACCAGCTTGTGAAATTGTGAGTCCTTTTCATGGTAGCAAAAATAGTTAGAATGCCATGACAAAAGAATGTGCGAACATTTAAACAAAATTAAACAAAGCAAGAAGAATCAAACAAGGCAGAAATACCAGCAGCCAATCATATAAGCAGGGAAAATCAAACAAAGCAAGAAGAATCAAACAAGGAAGAAAGACCAGCAATCTCCCAATGGGTGTAAACTGAGATTGCAGAATCATTGAAGCTTTGCTTAATTCTCTGTATCGGTGTTCGATGATAGGAATAATCCGACGATAATTTTTGATGAGCACTGCAACAAAATATGCTTGCCTGTATTATCATTATGTTGCTCACACTTAACGTGGCATTCTTTGTTAAATGCACTGTTCAAACAAAGAGGGGAGATATTTGCAATCATACACCATCGAAATCTGAACATAACTGGAGATGCGGGGTATCGAACCCCGTACCTCTCGCATGCAAAGCGAGCGCTCTACCGTTTGAGCTACATCCCCTTCACATATTTTAAAAAATATCATACTTTCTCCTTCCAGTAAGGAAATATCCTCCCCAGTTGTCACCCGTTGAGGTCCTAGAAGCATGCCACGCGTCAACATACTGTCCACTTCCTGTCTGGAATCAATTGCCGATGACTTCATTCGAGTGGGAGCCAACGGTGTGGATTTCAAAAACATTTTAGAGGGCTTGACCACAAAAACCTACAAAAAGTAGAGGGCTTGACCACAAAGATCCCTTTGCAGCCCTAAAAACGGATATTGCAATATATTCTCAGCTAGGTGAAGTCCTTATAGTGGGGGATTTCAATGCTAGAACTGTAGGTGAACAAGCTAGCATTATTTGTTGTAAAGAAGACAGTGACCCTATCTGGCTTACAGAAGAGAGTAATCATCAGTGGGGACGAATTTCAGAGGATAAAGGCTGCAATATTTTTGGAGAACAACTGCTTATGCTATGTGGGGCTTTTGATTTAGTCATTTGTAATGGTTTGACTTCATTCAGGTGGGAGCCAACGGTGTGGATTTCAAAAACATTTTAGAGGGCTTGACTACAAAAACCTACAAAAGTAGAGGGATTGACCACAAAGATCCCTTTGCAGCCCTAAAAACGGATATTGCAATATATTCTCAGCTAGGTGAAGTCCTTATAGTGGGGGATTTCAATGCTAGAACTGCAAGTGAACAAGCTAGCATTCTTTGTTGTAAAGAAGACAGTGACCCTATTTGGCTTACAGAATAGAGTAATCATCAGTGGAAACGAATTTCAGAGGATAAAGGCTGCAATATCTTTGGAGAAAAACTGCTTATGCTATGTGGGGCTTTCGATTTATTCATTTGTAATGGGTTGACTAGATGGGAAAAGTATGGTAATTTCACTTGCAATACTTACAATGGAGCAAGTGTAGTAGATTATGTAATTTGCTCGCATAGTTTGTGTGAGAAAATGGAGGAAGTGTTGATTGGAGATCAAATTTGGGACTTAAAATCAGCTCACAAGCCAATCTATTTAAGTTTCTCTTGGACCGGAAAAAAGCAATTAGGGTCGAAAAATCAATGTGTTCAACAAAATCCCCCAAAGGGCAGAATTATTTTGAATCCAGAGAATTGTAATACCTTCAAAATAATGCTAGAGAGGCTCTCAAGAAGGAGGAAATCCCATCTCATGGCCTTCATAGTCACAGATTAACACATTTAATTCAAAGCGCACTTACTAAGTGCAAAAGAGCAAAAATTAAGAAGTCCGAAAAAAATTGCTTTCCGGTTAATGCTTGGTTTGACGAGGAATGCAAAAAGGCAAGGAGAAGGTGGAAGGAATCGGACACAGATAACATAAAGCTCAAAGCTTACAAGCAGTTAGTAAAAAAGAAAAAAGCCGATTTTATGGTTTCAAGGAGAGAAGAACTAATCTTCCTCGGGAAAAATAACCCCAAATTATTTTGGAAGGAGCTCCAATCGAAAAAGGTGCAAACTGAAAACAACATTACAGCTTCTAAATGGTTTGACTATGCAAGGCAACTTTATGAGCAGGACCCCAAGGCTGACCCTCCTCCTTTGGTCAACACAGACACAAAACTCTTCACAATGCAAGAAGTAGAGATGGGTATCAAGAAGTTGGGCACTGGAAAAGCAAAAGACTTAGATGAACTCCAAGCAGAGTATCTAAAGTGGGGCTTAAAATTTTTTTCACCTCACATCACAAAAATTTTCAACAACATCTTACAGCAGGGGTTCCCCACAGATTAGACAACTAGTATGGCAATACCTCTTTTCAAGAGTGGTGACGTCAATAATCCCTCCAATTATAGAACCATAATGATAAACCCCTTGTTTGCAAAGTTATTTAGAAGCATGTTGGAAAAGAAAATCAGCAAGTGGGCAGAAGAAAGAGATAAACACGCTAAAGGGCAAGCAGGTTTAGACCTAAACATTCCACAGTTGATCATTGTATAACTTTAAGGCACATCATTGAAAAATGTTGGGAAAAAAAGGAAGAAGTTTTTTGTTACTTTGTTGATTTCAGAAAAGCCTTTGACACGATTCCTAGGGATAAGCTTTGGGGCAGAATGGAGGAACTCGAGGTTCCCAAGCATTTGAGAGCAGCTGTGCATAGATTGTATGAAGAGGTGAAAGTCAAAATCAGAACTTCAGCTGGCATTTCTGAAAGTTTTAGAAGCGATATCGGGGTCAAGCAAGGTTGCCCATTGTCTCCTACCCTTTTTGGGTTATATATTGACAAGCTTGAAGAGTGGCTAAATTCGCAAGGGGGTGACGGTATCCATTTGGGCAAGTTTGTTATCAGGCTTCTTTTGTACGCAGATGACCTTATATTGATTGCTAATTCGGCTCTTGGTTTGCAAGAGCATTTACATTCCCTTGAGCATTTTTGTAGAAGGGTTGGGATGCAAGTCAATATTAGCAAAACAAAATTAGTGGTTTTCTCTAACAAAAGAAAGCATAACCAACATAAGTTCTATTTTGAAGGCAACATTCTGGAAGAAGTTGTAGAGTACAAATACCTCGGAATTGACTTCAACAGAAATTTAAGTTGGGATGGTTGTAGAAAGAAAAGAACTTTAGGGGGTTGGAAAGAATTTTATGCTCTTCAAAACAGGTGTAGAGAGGCAGAGCTGTGGGACTGGAAAACCACCCTAACTCTTTTTGGGCTTCTAGTGATTCCGGTGATTCTCTATGGTTGTGAACTATGGGCCAGCAGCACAACCAAGATGCAGTGGAAACAAATTGAGAAAATTCAGAAACGTTTGATTACAAACAAATTCAAAATTAAAAGTGCAGTTCCTTATGCTATCATGTTAAGTGAAACAGGGGCTGCTCCTATTGAAGCAATTGCTATGGTGTGAGTCATAAGGTATCTGAAAAAAATTGAGCAAATGGAAGAGGATAGATGGCCTAAGGTTGTGTTTAGTGACAGATTGTGCAAAAGACAGAAGACTTGGATGCGGCAAAATAACAAATGGTTTAGTAAATGGGGTATTTTCTTGAGCATGTGTCCTACAAACAGTAAAGAGATAAAAGCTTTTGTTATGGATAAATTCCACAAACATACTTGGAAGAAAGAGCTAGAGAGAAAGAAGAAGTACTACATAGAAGAGTTTAACCCCACGCATAACCATCAACAAAAAGCGTACATAGGGGCTAATATTTCTTGGAGATCTAAAATTCTTATTGCTCAATTAAAGACTAATTCTCATCAACTCCGTTGTGAAACAGGGCGCTGGAAAAGGCCAAAAGAAATGTGGGAAGAAAGAGTGTATATTTTGCTCCTCCGGAAAAGTGGAAACAGAAAAACATTTCATTCTAGAATGTGAGGCCTTCAAGGACACTAGGGAAAACTATGCAGGGATTCTGGCAGCTAATTCTTGGGATAATCTATTCAGCGAAGAGTTTGTCGATAAGCTGGGAGTGCTCATTGTAAAACTTCACAGGAAAAGGGCCGAATACAAGAGTCAGATAGAGAAGCAATCTGTCCCATAGGCTATTTTTAGCCTCGTGGACATTAAAAATTCTTTCTTTGTTTCTTTCTTTCTTTTATTTTTCTAGGAAATTTTTTTTGGAATCAGTTGCCGATGACTTCATTCAGGTGGGAGCCAACGGTCTCCGTTTCAAAAACATTTTATTTTTCTCGGAAAATTTTTTTGTTTTGTTTTAGAATTAAGATAAAAAAACTTCTCGAATAGTAAATTTGAGTTATGGAATGTAAATATTATTTTGGAGTTATCTGATGAGACGGAGGAATTGAACGGACGGTCAAAATAGGCCGGAATCAGGACTAATTTTTTTTAATAAATCTTACAGTGACAGTGTTTGAATCAAGATTTTGATAGTGGAAATGGATTCAGCACCATCAAAAACCTCTAGGACATTCAAAATATTAAAGTTTGATAGTTATAAGATGGATTTACAAAAATCTTTGCCAGATTTTCTTAAAATTTTTCTAGAATTTCCATGATTTTCAAAGCGAAAAAACAGTGTAGTTAGACTACAGCTAATATTTTCAGTTTTACAAAGTTTTATATATATATATTTATATATTTTAAAATATAATTTAAATAATAAAAAATGAAAATTTCATTATGAATCATATTTTTAAATTCTAAAGAAAAAAATTAAAATTGTAAAATAATTAAAGTATATTTTCTTTTAAATTATTGGAAAAATCTCCAAAAACTATTTAATTATAATTTTTTTTCTTCATAAGATAATTGATATCATAGCATTGTTATTAGCATTAAATTGATAGCGATTGGTAGATCGTTGACACAATTAAATTGTTCCTTGACCCATTTTTTTATACCATTAATCATCTTTAACCAAACTTTTATAGTGGTTATTTTTTTCCATCGAATTTTTAGGGAAAGTTTGTTGTTGTAAAAAGGTGGACTTCTTATTGCAGGTTAGCTTGTCCAATGCATGGAAATGTTGTGACAATCTATTTTATTGAAAGTCCAGAAAAATAATGTTGTACAAACTTTTTTTTATCCAAAGTCCAGGAAAGTTATTAGTCCCCACCTTCATTTTATCCAAAGTCCAAAGTTGCGAAAAGTCCAGAAAAATCATTAGTGTTGCCTTCATTTTATCCAAAGTCCAGTTGCGGCAAATTTTTGTGGTATTCAAATATTTTTTATATCCAAAGTCTTTATAACAACACTGGTGTCACTATTGTCTAATGCAAGAGATGCCACATGTTGGAGGCTTCTGGAAAATCCTGCAGGTGGTGTACCAAACATACACCAAACAATAATCTAGCACTTTTGTTGGAGCGAAATATCTGATTTCATATTTCATAGGTGATTTTATCCCGGCATTCAGGTTTGATAAGTTGAACAAGAGGAATTCTATCAATTGTTGATAGAAAGTAACCCAATCCTTTTAAGGCAGATGATTGAAGGAGTTATGCTTCTGTCACTTTTGCTAGAGCCAAATATCTAAATTCATGCATTTCAAGTGATTGTATCTAGGTATTCAGGTTTGATAATTCGAACAGAAGAGGAATTCTATAGATTTTTGATACCAAGTAACCCAATAATTTTAAGGCTGATGATTGAAGGAGCTATGCTTCTATCAATAATTAATCCAGTCTGCTCAAGCATAAAGCATCCGCCCCTGTTTGACCAAATTCAAAGCGAATCTAGGCATAGAGACAAAGATGGATATCACTACCCATAAAAGCAAAGCAACAATGTCATGGGATAGATACTAGAGAAAGCAACAATGTCACAGGATATAGATAATAGAGAAAAGAGCTTCTTTGTACCACATAGTTAGAAGGAGGGAAGGCTGGGGAGATAATAGAGAAAAGAGCTTCTCTCTACCACAGAGTCAGAAGGAGGGAAGGCTGGGGCTCATGAACTTTGCTCACATCCACAATCAAGTGCTTTTCAAAAAAAAAGAAGCACAAGTTCTTTGCCTTATACCTTCATCTTAAACTGCAAAAAGCTATGAAAGGATTGATGTTCTTACCTAATTAGCTATTGAATTTAACTTTGAATTTAATTATTGAATCTACTCAGGTATATGTAAATATATTTGGTCCTGGGTATGCTACATACCCTGCATGTTTGCCTATACATGTCTCTCCTCCCTCCTTTGTTCGCATTGACCTTTAACCTATCTTTGAAGAGATCCCTATGGAAGTAACCACTCCATATCTCAAAGGCTCACTGCATTATCTATAACCTTGTTCATTATCCATATGGCCTCACATATGAACTAGTGTTACTCAACATTTTCCCCATATATTCCATAGAACACAGGGAGTTTTAAGCGGTTTAAGCATCGATAACTTAGGTGAGAAGGAGGCTTTGGTTGTCTAAATTCCACAACATGTTTTAGCGAAAGGAAAATGCGGGTTATCCAGGGACTAACTGAGATAATTAGTGGGGGCAAGAACATTGACTCAAAGGTAGGAGGGGAAATAGTTGTAACTATACATAAACCCGACCACTTGCACAAGATATACTACCATGACGACAAACAACACGATAACTACTAGTACAAGCTTGTTAGTGTAAGAAGCTTGCTATCGTGGTAAGAGTTTGGGGCTTGCTTCCTTTGTTAAGGGGTTGAGGTAAGTTTCCCTTTTGTGCTCCCGAAACAAAGGTTCACGTGGATATGTGGATTGTGCGTGGATGGGCTTTATTTGCATAGGAAATTAAACTGCACTAAAGGGTGCCCTTTCCCTACCTGTCGGCTCTGCAACTAAATCAACAAAGTCAAAAAGGGAACCTATCAGCAAGACACTTTGGGAATAGGAAGAATTGCTCCTACCTCTGTGCGTATACATGCTAGTCGGTCTCCTTCCTCAAGGGGCATTCATTCCTCCAGGAGCATTTTTTCCTTTTTCGGTAGATAGCTAACCGGAAGCAATCTGAGCGGCCCTGGTTGAATTTTATTTGCTCTTCAATCTCTTTTTCCAAATACTTCTCGAATGGTTCTCGAATGGGTCTGGGTCTGATGGGAATGTAGACAAATTCTAGTCCGCATATACTTCTTGAATGGGTCTGGGTCTGATGGGCATGTGGACAAATGCTAGTCCAGCTTGTTGGATTTACCGTGGAGGGAGAGTTGTATATAATATTCCATTTCACGATGAATAAAACCTAATCTTAATCCTTTCTGAACAAATGAAGAAAACAAAATGTAATTAAATATTTCGATAATAGTCAGATAGTGAGGCTAAGCAGTTTAGGAAGGAGGCAGACAAGTCATAAAATTGTGGGCCCATAGAGTTATACGTGTTGAATTATTTTTAATTCAGTTATTTAATTTCTTTTTTATGTTACATTTTTGCATGTCTTAAAGGTGTCTTAAATGTTTCATTTTCCACTACCCTGCTCTTCGTGTTCAAATTATTATCTTCTCCAAATATCTTTCCAATTTTGAACTATCCATCAGATAGACGGATGGTGATAGAGATTTTCCATATGTTAAGTTTCAACAACAATGATGCTCATTTTGGCTAGCAGATTAGAATATTGCATTGCTAGGATATATACAGTCTTTATTTGCAGGTTCAACGTACACATATGTATTTCTTTGGACACCTACTATGAGCCCAAATGAACAGGATATTCCTCACAGGTTCATGTTTGCAAAATTTATGTTGCCTTCAACGTTACGATGTTCCCTTTCATCTATCCTCTTGGCTCACCAAGAAGTGAAGGTGGAAAGCTACATGCAGATTTTTTTCCTTGCTGCTATTGGATCCCTTCTCCTTCATCTCATTACTATTGTATGCCTTATTTTTACTATCCCTTTGTTTCTTATGATAGAATTTACTTATATGAAACATCAAAGTACTGTGGATTTCAGGAAATTTTTTTCACTTGCTATGAGAAGTTCCTTTTAGAACCCAGCACAAAAAAAGATGGAAGCATTACACTTAGAGAGCATCTTCGGTTTCTTGGTTTTTGTGTGCTTGAGGCATGTGTGGGAAATTTTTGGCCCTCAATTATGAAAATGCGATCACAAAACATTCCTGAGGAGTCTAGGAGCACAATTATGGATTTCTTCTACATTCATTTGAACATATTTGTCTGTGTTGTGCTCTACTAAGGCCACACGATCTTCTAATATCATCTTTTCATATGGACATCTTCGGTAGAAGCATTGTATTATATATAAACGAGGATTAATAAGCCTTAACTATGGAAATTTTTGTAGACTTGGATTTAGCTTAAGCACTATTTTGTGTTTTTGATATTATAAATCTTTAATTCAAATGGATGTCAGCTTGTTATAAGGATGATCCATGCAGTCCAGTCCACTCATATGTGTGGTCTTAATAAGATTTAAATTTTATTTTTCCTACAGATTTCAGCCTTTTGGTTCAATTTGGTAGGATTAAGATCTTCTATGTTCATATGCAGGCATTATTTCTGGTTGCCGTTCCCAATATGATTGGGTGGCTTGTCATTTTATTTTTTTTTCAAAGGCAAGTTAAACTATCTAGAAGTTCCTTCTCTAAAAATTGGAAAGTTTCTGTTTCATTTGGATTCTAAATTGGAAGCCAATTCTTTATTTGATTTGCTATGAGTGTTGGATTATTTATTTTTATATTGGGGAAGACTGTTCATAGGGTTTGGAGATGGGTCATCTCATTAGTTGTAAGTAAGACTTTTCTCACAAGTTTGAGAAAAGGCTAGTAGTATTTTAAATGTTTTCTATATTTAAGTGTAGAATACACGAATGAAGATTATATATACAAATAGACAAGTATGATTTTGAAATATTTTTATTTGACATGGTTATTTTAGGTACCTATATACATATCTGAGATAGCACCAAAGCACCTTCGAAGAGGTCTTGGGGTAGTAAATTAGGTGACTTTTGTTGTATTAGTAATTTTATGAAAATTTAGTGTTGTTAGTGTCTTCTGAACTGCTAGAGGAATGTGATTGTATTGAAATTTCAATTTTCAATGTAGCAACTTCTACTTTACTGAAAAGCCATCAAAATAATATGTTTGATAATAATATTAATATTTGATTTTTTTTTTAACAACTCTCAATGACAGTTGGTATTGTGATGGCATACTTGTTTGGACAAATTTTTTTAACAATATTTCTTGTAATGACTTCAAGTAATAATCCCTTAATGAAAAAAATAATATATTTTCCTTATACAAAATGTATTTAATTATGTTAACAATTAATTGAATTTAGTATGGTAACAATTTTATATGGAGATGCACATCTATATCATATTTAAAAGAATATCAATGTCTTGCATCCTTATTAATAAATGTGGTGTTTATGTTTGGCTTTTATATAGAAGTTTATATAAAAGTTAATATAAACAAATAATATTTTATGTTTGAATTTTATATTAACATTTTGATAGTTTTTATTATTTTAAAAATATAATGAAAAGTGCGAGAGTAATTAGGACACACGTCCAATCATCATATATATTTTTAATCTCCATTTTCCAATAATTTAACCATCCAACAATTAACTACAAAATCAATAGTTAAAAAAAAATAAATCCAACAATTTCAATTTGGAACATCAACTCAATAAATTTTCTCTATCCTCTCCAATTTACTTGCCATTAATACATTTTAATTTGGAACATCAGCTCTATATTTAATACATTTTCTGTATCCTCTCCAATTTACTTGCCATTAATACATTTTTCCGTGTTCAATGGTTATATCCTTCTTTAATCTCCACCATCCAATTATTTAACCATCCAACCATTAACTACAAAATCAATCGCTTAGCAAAATGAAATATGGGGCATATATGAACAACCACAATTTTTGGCTAGCGTTGTAATTATGGGTGCACAACTAATATTAGTAGATAGAAAAAAAAAGAGTTGCAAAGTAGCAAGTTCCTGCTATTTTCTATAGTGTTGGGTTGGTGCTAAAACTGCAAACTCTACTCATATAATGCTCAATTATTTTTTTACGCCGTAAGGCGTTATTATTTGAAAGAAACTTTCCTGACTGCCTTCATGTCATCATATGGTCCTCCTGATCTCTTGTTAGATGATTAAGTTAGTATAATCCGTTGATTTGAATTGTGGCGGTTATAATCTGTAACGACCATTCGTTATTGTCCAAGTGTCGACTATATTTTCTTTACGCAGAGTGGTTGGCTGGGGCTTCTTTCTTGACCTTCGAGGTGACATCGATCATTGATCTTACGTCCTCTCTCACATGACAGTTCCAATTGCACCCAGGGGTTTTGGGTAACTACCCAATTTTGTGGCCGCTCCAGAAAGCCATTCGGAGATTTCGTTGTCATGAAATGCAGAGAGTGTTCCTCTGCAAACCCTTATCTTTTTAGGTTCCTCAGGGCTACCTGGTTTTTGTGAGCGCTGCGATTTCTAGGGTCATCGTTGGCACTAGATTGGGTGGGTGGACAGGTGACCATTTTGGGAGGAGGAAACCCATTTTTGTGAGCTTGTATGCCTTCGATTTTCAAGATTGTGAGTACCAGCTTTTCCAACTCGAAGTATTGCTACAATGGTAGCGTCGTGCTTAGCCGCCCCATCTTCAAATCTTGCCAATCGACATCAACTTCTACAAGCTTCCTACAATATTCAGTCCAGAACCCTTCCTAAAACCTCCTGGAAACCGTCGCCCCAGAACCCAAGTAACTATTTCCTTGGAGTTCCCCGACGAAGGCTCATTTTCTTCGGTCACAGGAGTGTTTTGCAGTCGTTATTTTTGGGTTTAATCACTATGTTTTCCTTTCTTTCCTCGGCCAAGGAGATTTAAGTTTGATTCCACACGCATAACTCATTTCCGCAAGAGCCAAGGTAATCATTATATTCCTGTGTTTTCTTTGTTTTAAGCTCATAAATTATTTTATTTAGAAATCTAAAGTTCAGCTTCTCTTTGCAAGTTGCTTGACCAACTTCAAAAAGCACTGCCAGGGTTAACTACAGAATTTAAGGACTTGTTTTTAAGGAAATTATCATGCTTGATAGCCCTAAATCGCATTTGTTTAATGCTAGCGCATGTTTATATTTAACATGGCCCTCCTCTTGGTCGTATTTTCATCCAGAAATGAAAGGGTTTTATGACTTACAAGTATCACTACCCTCCCCATAAATATGGTACAAAGATTATTAGAATTCTTTATTTAACCCTAGATAGATGTTCAGATGTTCTTTAATGAATTTCAAGTTTATGTCCTTCCTAGGCCTTCTCGCCGACAACATCCAACCTTTTTTCATTACGGTTTCGTTCCCTCTGTTTTCCAATTACTGTGTAACTTTTCCGATGTTACAAAGATTTCTTTGCTGCGAGGGTTTGTCGAATCCACCAGTAAAGTTGGGTATGGAATGAATTTATTTTATGTTGGTCTTAGGACATAAGGGTTTCGATCTCCTCGTCATTTGAGAGGAAGCTCTGCCTCTAGCTCAATCTTCCATGTTTAAGCTTTTACTGTAATTTTATTTGTTAAGGAAGTGACTGGGTTTTTTCCTCTTGTAAGCCCTTTAACAAAAAGATGTTTGAGACTTGTGGGACAAGCATGGCTGGACTCAGGGTAAGCGTTCATTCCCTTTTGTTTCATGTAATTAAGCATTTAATTTCAACTTTTAAGGTTAAAATTATTAGTTTTTGGCACTGGGAGCCTTCCATAGCTGATTGCTGGGAAATTATGCAACCCTCTGAACCGTAATATGTTTAGCAAGTAGCTTAAGAGTGGATTTATAAGCTTCTTTCAATAATTTTGTGCTTCCTGAAGTGACTGCACAACATCTTTGATATGCTATCCATAATTTAACCCAAGGAAATTGATCCACTCGCCACCACTCTGCCAAGGGAACTTTTTCAAATTTACAAGGCTGAAACCTTGTTTCTCATCTGTGGCGTTTAAGCCTCAGGGATCTCTCATCTTGCCACACTAACGATGACGTTATATATTTCTTTATTTAATAGTTAATACACATCAATTTCTAATATATTTCAATTATGGACTTAATATTCCTTTTATTTTTGCTGCGAAAGCTTATCCTACATTTTTATCTATTTACCCTCTTCTACGCTGTCCTTCCTATGACTATGTTCCTATGAGAAGCTGAATTGCCTGCTTGGGTTGTTTGTTCTGTGCCTACTATTATGTCATTATTGAACATTCTACCTGCACCAAGATCTTTCCCGTTCATCATCCCTTATCTCTTGTTTGAGAACACAATGTCTGTCACTACATTCAATGCCATCATCTCTGGACTATTGCAACTTGGTAGTGCTTATGAATTGGTGGTAACAAAGAAATCAGGTCGGGCATCCGAAACCGATCTACTTGCATTGGTGGAAAGGGAATGACAAGTTCAGTTAGAACACCCAAAGCATCATCGTATCGTTTCAGAGTCAGATCTGGATGCCCTGAGAAAGCTTGATGAACTAAAACATCAACAACCTCCAGAAAAGAAACTCAACCGGATTTACAAAAAGGAATTGGCTCTTGCTTTCCTTCTCTTAAATTCCTCTTCTAGGAGCTTGATGTCTGCTCAGGGGATATATTAAACATGTAGGTGTAGCGTTTGAGTATACTACTTCTGAAATGGAAGGGGTGCCCTATTACAATGCTTCTGCCTTCACAAAGGTATTCTTATGCTTCTGTTTAATCTCCCATCTTGATTTTCCTGTTTGGTTTACGGTTTAAGCCAGATATTTGCATTTCATGGCACATATCCACTAATTTTATTTTGCTTTGTAGTGTATGCCTTATCCTACTGCGCCTCTTTATGATGGTGGGATTTTTCGAAATATAGGTTTTGATAATGGAACCAAAGGCTGGAATGGTTTTGGCGGCCTAAGAATAGCACTACATATAGAGTCAGGATGATGGCAGTAAATATTTTGTGGCATCAAATCGGCAGGAGATATTTCATTTTCCTCTTCAATCTTTGGAAAATTTAAGGCAAGATGTCAAGTATAGTCTCTCAAGTAGTAAATTGCTTTCCGAGTAGTGCTAGTGCTATACCAGAATGAAATTATTAGGGTGCATTTACATTATTGAGTTTGATATATGTGGGGTTCGATGTGTATAGCTTGGGTGCAGATCAGATCGGGGAGCTCTGCTTTAGTTACAGCAACTGTGGCGATGGACAATGTGAACTTCATATGTGCTACAACTGTTAATGCTACAAGTGGGCGCTGGTGTTCACTCAAGGGCGGATTCGTTCCTGACTGGTCTCCCGCTCACTCTCGGCTATACTTCCAGGTCTTTTCTCACTCAAATTAATGCTCCTAATTTTGATTATAGTTCTTCGCCTAAAATTAGAATGAGCGAGCTCTTTGTGTTGTTAGTTGCAAAGTAACAATACGGATGTTGAAATATTGATCGATAACGTATCCCTGCAACCATTCATAGATGATGAACGTCGTTTGCAGCAAGAAGAAATAATCCAGATGGTACTCCCTTTTCAATATTTCTATACAATTTTGTTTATGCTGCCAACTGGTTATGGGTATTTTATTGATTGATTTATTTATTTGTATTTTTATTCGAAAACGAGCTAAAATGGTACACGACGGAGCCAGAACATGGAAAACTCAATTACAACCTTGCAGATGAGATGCTGGATTTCTGTAATGCCAACAGTATTTCTGCTCGAGGGCACAATATCTTTTGGGAAAACCCAAAATACAACCCTTCATGGGTCATCAGCCTCGACAAGGAACAACTCCAGAAAGCAGTCTCTCGGAGAATCGAGTCTCTGGTGATCAAATATGAAGGGAATTTTATCAGCTGGGACATGAGAAACGAGTTGTTGCACTTCTCTTTTTACGAGGAAAAACTAGGCCCTAACGCTTCGAATTCCTTCTTCAAGGCCTCCCAGCGAATCGATCCCTGGACGCCCATGTTCATGAACGACTATAACATCATCGATACATGTGATGACTCAGAGGCTATTGTGGATTCATACATTGAAAAGCTTCAGGAGCTCTTAAACTCAGGGCGAGCAATCAAAGGCATTGGCCTTGAAATCCATTTCAACAAACCAAACCTTCCATTAATGAGAGCAGTGATGGACAAGTTCAGTACCCTTGGACAACCCATTTGGCTCACGGAAGTGGATGTTAGCAGCAAATGTAGAAATTATATAACTAATGCATTATACATCCAAGATTCTCTTGATCACACACTATTTGACTTCATGCATAATACATAATCTCTTCTACTATTGATCATTACTTGCGGAAATAAAATCAATTGCATGCACACATTGAAACCATAAAAATTCACACATATGAACACAAAGGTTTTAACGAAAGCTCCAAGCTAAAAACCCCAACTATCTCAGATATAATATATGTCATAGATATCATGTAACAATCCTTTATACAAAGCTGATCTATCAAGCTCTCACATACAATACAATCGCTACACACTAATCGTGCCCGATCTAGCAAATCCATGCAATCATCTTTGCCACCGCTAGCCGCCTCTATCAGAGAATCGCTTTCAATATTGGCTCAATGATTAATGAACTCAATTGGTCCAGCCTTTTCTCACGATACCTCACGACATCTCCAAATCTAATGTGGTGATGCAAACTCACAAAATATAGTCACAATTGATAGTCACACTGCTCTTTCACCTACCTCTTCACTGAAACTGTCCATGCAATATAGTTAACTGATGTATTCTTCAGTTGATTAGTGAGTTAATAATTAGTGAATTAATTAATAATTAATTCACACCACTCTCACTAGTGTATCAATCAGTTAGACTAGATACAACTAGTTCAACTGTGTCTAACTGAGTTAAACTGAACACAACTCCACCAACTACCTCGATAACTCCACCAAACTCTGTCACATGAGTTCTAACTGAAGTCTCCATGCAATAGCTCCACTTAACCCTCAGGAATAGCGTAATTCCTTCTGTCAGCTCCTGTGCCACATCTGTGCACTTAACTGAAGTGCTCCAAGAGAATAAGATAATATTTATAGTCCAAATATTATTAAGAGCTAATAATATTCGACATATCTATTTTTAGACTGGCAATCTAAAAATAGATTCCGCCCAATATGTCTAAAAATAGAAGTCCATCTATTTTTCCAACTTGACCAACCATCCACAAATAGCATCCTCCAACTCATAGAATATGATCGACATGTCTAAAAATAGACATAGTCTAAAAATAGACTTGCGCCAAAAATAGCCTGCGGGCCCACTTAGTGAAGGTGACTCTTTTCACTAAGCTCATCATCTTATTGCAATCTCAACACTCCCTCTCAACAAGATAGGGATTATCTTCCACCCCGATCCTGCCTCTATGGTACTCGAATTTTCTCCTAGTGAGTGCCTTCGTCAAGATATCAGCATCCTGATCCTCCGTAGGAATGTATGAAAGTAACATGATCTTCCGCTGCACACAATATCTGATATGATAGTATCGGTCCGTGAAGCCATGCAACCTCAACTCATCATCCTGTCTGTACCAAGATCAATATCCCGATGTGCCTCTGAGAGATCTCAATACATGCTTCCCTGCCTTCCAAAAAAGAGCTTGGTAGGCTTTAATCATAGCTTTTTATAGAAATGGGTTAACAACATAGCATATATCAGTCATGTATTGACAGATACATAAGCGACCCTACATCGTGTCAGCACAAGAACAAGGGCATCCACTACCTTCTGTGATGTAGCAGACTTCTCTTTTCCCTGGCTGTCCAGAAGAGGAGTGTCGAGTGGCTTGGCAGCCTTCTTGCATGTTGAACTTCTCCGCATCTCGGCATACTTGCCTTGAGACACAAACAGTCCATCACTACACTGCCAAATTTCCAATCCCAGGAAATAATGAAGGAGGCCCAAGTCCTTCATCTCAAACTATTTTTCAAGATCATCCTTGCATGAGAGTATCAACTGTTCATCACCCGTCAGAATCAAATCATCTACATAAAGTACAATGATCAGCAACTCACCCTCCACCACAATCTGGTATAGGTTCGGATCCGCCTCACTCTTGGTGAATCCAAGACTGGTGAAATAACTGTCTATCTGTGTGTACCAAGCACGAGGTTCTTGTTTCAACCCATATAGAGCTCTTTTGAGCCTGCACACATGCGACTCGCTGCTGAAGATCTCGAAACCTTCGGGCTGCTCTATGTACACCTACTCCTCAATGACCTCGTTGAAGAACGTAGTCTTCACATCCATCTGATGAATGTTCCATCCCATCTGCGCTAAGAGAGCTAGGATACTCTGTATGGAAGAATACCTTGAGACAGGTGCAAAGGTTTCCTCATAGTCGATCCCCTCAATCTGTGAGAAGCCTCGGGCAACAAATCTTGCCTTGTACTTCTCAACACTCCCGTCAGCTGCTTGCTTCACTTTGTAGATCCATCTCGAACCTACCACTGATTTCCCTTCCGGCCTTGGGACAATCTCCCATGCATTGTTTCTGACAATCGAATCATACTCTTCCACCATGGCATCTACCCATGCAGGGTCCTCCACAGCTTCCTCGAAAGAGGATGGTTCTGTCACGATACACTTGCTCATCAGAGCCATGTATCTATTATATCGGTTAGGTGATTGTCTCTGTCTGCGCTGTGATGTAGGTGCTCCTACAATCTTCTCTGCATCAAGATTCAGTCGCTCAGCTTCTGTAGTGCGCTTCCGCCCTCTGATGGTTGGCGCTGCATGAGTGGTTTCTTCCATGCCATGAACCTCCTCTTGTGGCTGATCCACATCCTGAGGCTCATCCTTAGGAAGTAATAGCTCCTCATCTGCATGCAAGTGTGGCTCCATCTCAAGCGAACACTTCATGGCTTTCTCCTCATGAAATTTGTTATCCCGTCGCACAACAGTCTTCTGACTGTCTGGAAAATACACACGATAGTTGTGGGGTGTATTAGTGTACCCTAAAAATATCCCAACCTCTACGGTCAGCTCCAGCTTCTTCCTGGCATCCTTCGTCAAATGAATGTAAATAGGTGAGCCAAAAATCTTCAAATGAGAATTATCAGGCTTCTTACCAGAAAACACCTCTTCGGGTGTACTCATGCCAAGTACTCTGTGAGGACAACGGTTTTGCACATAAACCATAGTATTGCATGCCTCAGCCCACAAGTGTATGGGAAGTCCCTGATCATGCAACATCGCTCGTGCAGCACCCACGATCGTTCTGTTCTTTTGCTCAGCAACCCCATTCTGTTGTGGGTTATGAGGTGCTATGAGCTCTCTTCGAATTCCTTCTGCGCTGCAAAATTCCTTGAATTCGCTAGAGATGAATTCACCACCATTGTCGCTCCTTAGAGCCTTCACCTGCTTCCCCGATTCTTTCTCAACCAGTGCCTTGAACTCACAGAACTTTGAGTATGTCTCGCTTTTCTTCTGCATGAAGAAGATCTAGCACTTACGAGAAAAATCATCAACAAATATCACATAATACCTATGCTTTGCTGTCGAAGCTATTGAGAAAGGTCCACACACGTCTGTGTGAATTCTCTCAAGCATCGTCGGCGCGACTATCCTTCATGAAAGGTGGCTTTACAAATTTTCCCAGCACAACCCCCGTACTAATATGACCGCGCAAGTGTACCTTTCGAAGCCCGGGACAGAAATCGTCGAAAATTTTCAAATTACCATGGTGAAGATGGCCCAATCTCTTGCGCCATAGCTCGCCCTCATCTCGGCTCACCACTCCTTATGCCTTGCCTGCCATTGCTTCCCAGCCATCTACGTACAACTGATAAAGGTTCTTAGCTCAAACCCCTATCCTTCGGGTTTCACCAGTTGCCTTACTGCGCAAGAAAGCCTTTCCCTCGCTAAAGACAACATCATATCCCTTGTCTTCCAACATCACCAAAGAGATAAGATTCTTCTTCAATCCTGGTACATGCATGACATCTTTCAAGATGAAAGGTTTTCCAGACTCCCTCTCAAAGGAAATGGTCCCAATACCAGTCGCACTGTATCTACCATCATCGCCCATCTCGATGTGCACTCCAATATCCTTCTCATCCAGATCAGTAAACAAATCTTTGTCTCCGGTCATATGGAAAGACGCACCACTGTCAAGAAACCACACAGAACCCATCATACTTGAGACCAAGCATGCAATCAGCAAAAAATCTAGCTCAAACTATGAGGTTAAGGCCTCTCCAGCTGCAGATACAACAACCTGCTTATTTTTCTTCTTCTGTGGACAATTATTGGCGTAATGTCTGTGTTGGTGACATTGAAAGCACTTCACCTTGGACAAGTCCTGCTTCTTTCCTTTCGCACCGGATTGAGAAGGATTTTTCTTTCCCTTCCATTTCCTTGCCTTGGCAGCCAAAGCACAATTTTATTCATCTTCATTCTTCGAAGAAGATCCATCCCTGGTACCCCGCCTTATCTCCTCCTGCACAAGATCCAACCAAAGTCGCTCCCATCCTGGCAGTTTCTCCCGACCATTGATAGAGTCCTCATAGGAATGCAAACTCTTCGAAAGCCCAAGGAGAGCCAAGCTCACCAAGTCCTCTTCATCTACAACAACCCCCACACTTCCTAGCTCATCCCTGCACTGGATGAACTTCGTGAGGTACTTGGGTATACTCTCGCCCTTCTCCATTTTTATTTTCCTGAGCTTATCCTTGAGCGCCAACTTCCTCTGGTCGCTCTTGCTTTGGAACAAGGCTGTCAAAGCTTTCCACATAGATAATGGAGAAGCTTTACCATGAAGGCTGGACACTATGTGATCCTTCACACGTTCCAATAAAATCCTTCGACATTTTTCTGTCTTCTTTTTCCATGCATCAAGTGCGGCAGCATCGCTAGAAGTAGGTTTTGGAATTTCTGCATCTATGAACTCCTTCAACCCATTATCCTCCAGCACCGCCTCTATCCTATCCTTCCATGAAATATAATTCAAGCTTCCCTCAAGGGCATACTCCAATCGCAATCCATTCAAAGACATCTCAACTTCGACACCAAGAAAACACTACTGCAAAATCGAATTCCACCAGCACAAAACTCAACCGCTTCAGTGCTTTGCAATTGCTCCAATGATCAATATCGCTCCGATACCATGTAGAAATTATATAAATAATGTGTTATAAATCCAAGATTCTCCTGATCACACACTATTTGACTTCATGCATAATACAAAATCTCTTCTACTATTGATCATTACTTGCAGAAATTAAATCAATTACATGCACACATTAAAACCATAAAAATTCACACATATGATCAATAAAGAGCTGAATCTAAAAGCCCGAAGCTAAAAACCCCAACTATCTCGTATATAATATATGTCATAGAGATCATGCAACAATACTTATACAAATCTGATCATATCAATCTCTCGCACAATACAATCGCTACACACTAATCAAAGTAAATCCATGCACCGATTCACACTCGCTAGTCAGTCGATCTTGCAAATCCATGCACCGATCTTTGCCAGCCTTTAGCTTGCCTCTACTGTGCAATCCCTGTTGAAGAATGGCTCTGAATGAACTCGAATCCATCCTATATTGACCACGCAATCCTCATTGGCATCTCCATCAATGTGTGGTGAAAACTCATGCAACACTATAGTCACAACTGATAGTCACACTTGCTCTTTCACCTACCTCTCCACTAGTCTCCACTGAAACTGTCCATGCACTGTAGTTAACTGATGTATTCTTCAGTTGATTAATGATTTAATAATTAGTGAGTTAATTAATAATTAATTCACACCACTCTCACTAGTGTATCAATCAGTTAGACTAGATACAACTAGCTCAACTGTGTCTAACTGAGTTAAACTGAACACAACTCCATTAACTACTTCTACTAACTCCACCAAACTCTGTCACATGAGTTCTAACTTAAGTCTCCATGCAATAGCTCCACTTAACCCTCAGGAATAGTGTAATTCCTTCTGTCAGCTCCTGTGCCACATCTGTGCACTTAACTGAAGTGCTCCAAGAGAATAAGATAATGTTTATAGTCCAAATATTATTAAGAGCTAATAATATTCGACATATCTATTTTTAGACTGGAAATCTAAAAATATATTCCACCCAATATGTCTAAAAATAGAAGTCCATCTATTTTTCCAACTTGACCAACCATCCACAAATAACATCCTGCAACTCATAGAATATGATCGACATGCCTAAAAATATACATAGTCTAAAAATAGACTTGCACCAAAAATAGCCTATGGTCCCACTTAGTGAAGGTGACTCTTTTCACTAATCTCATCATCTTGTTGCAATCTCAATAGCAAATTCGATGAAGAAACACAGGCTCGTTATTTGGAGGAGATATTGAGAGAAGGGTTTTCTCATCCAGCATTGGAGGGCATCATGATGTGGTGTGCTCTGGATTTATTGGGGTGTTATGAGATGTATTACAAATGGTGACAAAGTACATGTTGCAACGGTCCTTGAGGGGTTGGGGTTGCAAGATTGCTTTGAAGGCATAATATGCTTTGAGACACTTAATCCTCCCACAAAAATCACTGAAAGCAATAATGAAGGGGATATGTCCACTAATAACTCTATAATCCTGAAGACACCTATAATTTGCAAGCCCTCAAAAGAGGCCATGGATAAGGCTATTCAGCTTTTGGATGGAAATTTATATTTCTTGATGATGTTAAGGTATGGTTCCCATCCCCCCCCCCCACCCCTTTAACATGTCTTCCTTGTTTTATTGTCACTAGCCCTTGTAAGTGATGTTGCCTTTTGGAACAATCATGGTCTCACTATGAATTGTCTCTGCGAACTTACAGAGTCATACGAAGCTTATAGAAAGCAGCAACATTGATGGCATTCAGATCCAATGCAATTGTTTCACTTGTGTCTTCCAGACATTATCCGTTCCAAGGTTGGTCCATTCATTATGAGCTTATTCATTTAGAATCTACATTAGCCATTTGGGAACTGTGTTGTTATTTTGTTACATATGAATGTTATGAAGGTTTCAATGAGTGTGGCCACTCAGTCTCTTAGAAACTGTCGTTTTTTTTTTCTTTTGTGTAGATTGCTTTCTGGAAAAAGGAAAACTTAATATTCATTTTCTTTTTACTGTGAAAGCTTATCCTACCTTTTTATCCGTTTACCCTCTTCTGCATTGTCCTTCCTATGACTATGTTCCTATGAGAAGCTGAATTGCCTGCTTGGGTTGTTTGTTCTGTGCCTACTATTATGTCATTATTGAACATTCTACCTGCACCAAGATCTTTCCCATTCATCATCCCTTATCTCTTTTTTGAGAACACAATGTCTGTCACTACATTCAATGCCATCATCTCTGGACTGTTGCAACTTGGTAGTGCTTATGAATCAGTGGTAACAAAGAAATCAGGTCGGGCATCCGAAACCGATCTACTTGCATTGGTGGAAAGGGAATCACAAGTTAATTTAGAACACCCAAAGCATCATCGTGTTGTTTCAGAGTCAGGTCTGGATGCCCTGAGAAAGATTGATGAACTAAAACATCAATGACCTCCAGAAAAGAAACTCAACCGGATTTACAAAAAGGAATTGCCTCTTTCTTTCCTTCTCTTAACTTCATCTGCTAGGAGCTTGATGTCTGCTCAAGGGATTTATTTTTACTTTTTACTCTTTCAAGGGATTTCCTTCCTTGTGGTTGGCCTACACTTGATTGGTGAGAAAACCAGTTAACTCTGTGCTGTGGGACTTGAGGTGCTTCATCCAAGATTTAAAGACCCTTCAAGTTGAGCAGTCAGTGAATAAAAGCAGTTGCATGCCTAGACATGCCAGACTGTTATTTCTCAGATATATTAAGAAGTAGGAAAATATAAATTGTGTTCTTACTCCACTGATATTTCTCAGTTATATTAAGGAGTAGGAAAATATGAAATTGTTTTTACTCCACTGATTTCTATTGAAATGGTGCCCACTAAGTTCATGCAAAAGCAGCAGGGTCATTACTACATGGATACTGGATTTTTAACACTAAACGACAGCACGTGTTTTTGTTCCTAGAGTTAAAGTACGGATCACCTGGAAAAATAACCAAGCCTTCTGAGCAGTACAAATCACCTGTCAAGATTAGCACTACTCTAGCAATATTTTTCTATTCAATTTGTTAGATTAACACTGCTCCTTATAACAATAACATTTGTCATCATCCCCACCTGCCCTGCTCTATTATTTGGAGTCTGCGGTAGAGTAATATCTTGTAGTTGCTGATAAGAAGCTTGTGGTAGAGAAATCCCCTCTTACTGATAAGAAGCTTCCTCCTGCTGAATTTAATAAATCACTACAGATATCTTGCTTAGCAATTATTAGATTGATTTAAGAATCTTACAGCGTTTCCTTTGCAACATTTGGTGATGGTGCAATTGCTAGTTTATTTGTTTGTGATTATTTAGCATAACCACTGAATTTTTAGAAATTATATATATTTCATTTGGGCCCTTGATGATTGTGGCTGAATTTTTGAAATTATATATACCTTTTTTTGGGCCCTTGATGATTGTGGCTTCCATAATAGCTTGAGTGCAAGTACAATCAACTATTTTATTTATTTGTTTGTGATTATTTAGCATAACACTGAATTTTTAGAAATTATATATACTTCATTTGGGCCCTTGATGATTGTGGCTGAATTTTTAGAAATTATATATACTTCATTTGGGCCCTTAATGGTTGTGGCTTCCATAACAGCTTGAGTGCAAGTACAACCAACTGGTTACTGGTTTGGAAATAACAACAAACTGTTTAAAGCTGACTATTTCCTTTGGTGGGAGGCAAGCCCTTTGAAATTCACTCTTTTATGTGAGCTCATTATTTCAATCATTTTTCTTATCAGTAATTACAATCTCATTGAAGCCAACAAAATTGTAACTTCGTCCATAAATGGAACAGGAAAATCAACCTCAGTCTCCTACCAAACCTGTTCCGTACACTGTCAAATCGGCTCCTACCAAACCTGTCAGTCCACTGTCAAATCAGCAGTTAACGAAATTCATTAAAACTCATTCAGTTTCCTGTGAAACTTGTTCAGTACCCCGTCTAATCGGCAGGGACTACTGTTGCTTGCAGCACTTGTTTATTGTTGAATAATCTTGAATATGAATGATAGTGTTTTCATACACTCTTATTTGGAACTCCCAAAATATTACATACTTCAAAAGTGAGAACTAAGACCACCTTCCTTTAGTTTGTTGTACTCTTTCCAATTACTTTTAGATTCCCTTTCATTTTTTTTTTAGGGGATTTCCTTCCACTTCTTAGTGGAAAAAAGTGAAATTATTTCCTTGTGACTCCAACCTATGGATAAAGTTAAAATTTGACCCTCAACTCACTTCCTTTTGGTATTTTTGCAAAGGACCTCGTCTACAATCTCCCTTCGTTGCTCCTTTGTGTCTTTTTATAGGTGGCATTGGCTTTTGAATGTCTTTTTTTGGGATCGCATTGGCTTTTGAATGTCTTTTTTTGGGGTCGCGTTGGCTTCTGAAAGTTCTCTATCTTTTTTATCACTCTCAATTATCAAACTAATCCCTCATCCACCCAAAATCAAAGATAGCCATGACTGAAAAATGTGTGACCTTCTAGTAGTGGCATTGGGTGGAGATGGAGATGCAGGGTATCGAACCCCATACCTCTCGCATGCAAAGTGAATGCTCTGAGCTACATCCCCTGATAAGCAATCAAATGCTTTATGATCTTTACAGTTCCATAAGCTGATCAACACGCTAAAATTTGAGCATGTCAGCATTTTTACACCAAAGGGATTCTCTAAGGGGAGGTTCCTCGCCCAGCTTTCATCTGTCGAGGGCATACCTAAACATGCCACGTGTCAATGTATTGTCAGCTTCTTGCATGATCTGGAATCCTCCAGCAGGAGCCAACGACCTGTATTTCGTTGGGTTCGCTGTCGTGCACCCCTATGTGGGATGCAGCTCCTCGACTACGGTCATATGGAATACGAGAGGTCCTCAAGGCTTTTGGGAACGTGAGGGCTTTGCTCGGCGTTGCGGAACACAATGATTGGTGAGGTGTCGGAATTTGAAATGTCAATGTTGATTTCTTGCATAGTGCATGGATACACTTGTATGTAATGGTAGTTTAAATGTTTCTATTTTTTAATTAAATTTTGGTTATTTCTGCTTAAAATTTTATGGGATTGATTATTATCGACGGGTATTTTACAAAGTCTCGGATATAATTATGTATTTGAAAAAGTAGATTTAACAATAAGATCTTCCTATACATCATATTTTCTTCCTATACATTATATTTTTAAAGTTAAAAAATAAAACAAAAAATTATAACAATTAAATTGCACTCTTTTTGACAATGTTGGAAAAGCATCCAAAGACCCTTCTGTAAATACAAACCTCCTCTCTTTTTTAAAGGATGATTGATCATCTCATCACACCATTTTTCAAATTCCTTTGTTTTATTAGATTACTTTGCACAGGAATATTTCAGCCACTGCATTTTTTTAATCTTAAATTTTTTTTTTAAAATTATAAATGAATGATCACAAGATTCATTTGTTTGAGTAAATGTTGATGAAAGTGTATGGGATTTGTTCAAATGGAATTGTTATCTTTATAATTATAACTGGGATTTGTATTTATAGAAATTTTTTACATAAATGTATGCTCTTGATTATAAAAAGATATATTATTATTTTTAATGGAGAATTTATCTCACATTATATATGAGTCGATCCACAATATTCAAATCCAATCTAGCATTTTTCAGAAAGGGTATTAGCTTGTTTGAAATTCGTGCCAAAGCACATATATTGGTACTCATTCTCTATGTAAAGGATGACTTAGGTTTATTTACATGCTCATGTTTTTATTTATGTAAAGGACTCAGGTTTATTATTTACATGCTCATGTTTTTGTCTGTTTATGTATGATCACATACTAATGGCTTTTATGTGCATTAATGAAATATAAGGTAAATCTTTTAGGAAAAAAAAAACAAGATAGAATAAAGTTATAATTGTCAATAATATATGATCCATCATCTATCTCTCACATTGTCTATTAGATGGATATGATTCATAGTCTATCTCTCACATTGTGTATATTAAATGGTTTTGTTCGTAGTTGTTCTTAGCAATAATCAATTGCATTTAATTTGTCTATTATTAAATGAATACTTAATGAATATTTTGTGAAAGAAAACATGTCACTTATGAATGTTATTGTTCATTTTTGTCACTGCAAGTTCGTTCTTAATTTTTCTTCATTCATTTTTGTCACTGCAAGTTCATTCTTAATACTTCTTTTTGAGGCAACCATGTTGTTTATGTTGAAGAAATTTATCATAGTGATATGGCTTGAATGGTTAGGTACTTGTAATTTTGGAATTGTGGATTGAATATGTTGATGGAGTTATGTCACATTTTCTTCAAATCAGTTTATCTTTGTGTTGCATAAAGATTGTATATCATCATTTTTCTCATGTTGCACTATTCTATGAGGTAATTTCTTCTTTTAGTTATATTAAGTGTTTGTTTTTTTCTCGCACACATGTTGTCAATAGGCATGGACAGAGCTCAGTTTAAGAATACCATGTGGGACCAACTTCTAATCTATGTTACAAATACCCCTAGTTTATTTTATATTGTCAACTCACCTTCAATAGTAATAGAATCTTCCAATGGTGTAATTGATATGTAAATGACTATCATTTGGTATTTTAAAAATAAAATATATCAATGTTTTGAAATTAAATGTTAGTGATGAAACACATTTTTATTGATGTAAAGGGGTATGTGTATCACCTTGGTTCTTTCTGCACATAATGGACAAAGATTGTTAAGAAAAATAAAGTTGGGCTTAAGGGATACAAGGAATTTGTTATCTAGGTTCAAATTATGTTTATATTGACCAAATTCTTAAGTAAGCACATTGGATTTTTCAAATTATGTTTATATTAACCAAATTCTTAAGCAAGCACAATGGATTTTTCCTATCAGTTTGAATTTTGTTTGACATTTAGAGTCTTTTAACTTTTAATAGTTGAGAAATGCAATCACATGATATACCAAATTTCTAAGAGTTGGTTTTTTTTTATTTCAATCTTTTAAGATACATTCCGCATTTTATTTCAATTGATAAGATTATGCCCTTTCTTGTGGAATTTAATTATGCTCATGGTGATTTATTATAGTGTTTCAACAATTTATTATGATATTTTGTAGCTTTTTCATATTTTTGTCCTATAAAAATATTTATCTCATTTTACTTCCAAGTTATATTACTTAATGGTAGCACTCTTCGTTTCAATCACAAGGTCAAATAACCTAATGAGAATACTTGAAATGACCAAAGATGATCATTATTTTATTAAACAACTAGTTTAGTGAGAATATTTGAACACTTAGCACTTACCTATTGATATCTCTTGTTGCACTACATCTTAATTTAGGTTCAAGTCGCACAAAAAAAATTTGCTTTTCCTCTATGTGCTTAAGAGGAGTTAGAGCAACCTCACTTACCTATTGATATCTCTTGTTGCACTACATCTTAATTTAGGTTCAAGAGGCACAAAAAACTTTTCTTTTCCTCTATGTGCTTAAGAGGAGTTAGAGCAACCTCATTTCAATTGATGCATTATAATGGCAAATATTGAGATGGTTGTGTTTCTTTTTTGCACTCACAAGAATTGTGAGTATGTAATAAATTTATCTCTATGATTATTTCCCAAGGAAAATAAATTATTTCCTAAGAAAAATAAAATATTTCTTCATCCACAATTCAAAGATGATCCATGGTTAAATTGATTGAATAACTTTTTTTTAATAATGTTAGTAGTATAGAACCATTGAAAATTACAAGCAGACTTTAATTGCTATCTATTAGAAAAACATGTAATACAAGTCAGAATAGTTTTGTTTTCCTACTCCTTTTTCTCCACTAATAGGCCACATATAAGATTAAGAATTTATTGCAATTATGGATGATCAGGTTCGTCCATAACATCAATTTGAAAAAAATATTTTATTCCATGTGAGTTATAGAGAAACAACTATAATTCCATATTTTGTGTCACTTGCATATTTTTCTATTGGAAGGAATAAACACTTTCATTCAATCCATTCACAATTAAAAATACATGAAAGCCTCCTAGAATAAATACTATTTAGAACATATACAAACACAAACTAATATGTGAAAGTGACTAGATTTAGGTCTTCTTATTTAAATTACATCAAGTAGAACTCTTCCTAGATATATCTCATTGAATGTTAAAGATCTAGTAAATTATAAATTTCCCAAGGAATCCTTGCTCAAGTAATAATGCAAAATAATTTGGTTATCACATTTCTAGGTAAGTTAACATCACTATTTAATGAGTTGGTCACTTCCAATTGCTTGTGTTTGAAGCAAGTCCAACTTCAATGGTCATTTATGATATGTTAATAACAATGTGCAACATGCAATATTCATAGAATAAGCTTCCATGACAATCCCAACAATCAATGTAGAAAGACAATGTCCAATTAATGAAAAAAAAAAAAAAAATCAATCGCTATGGGGATATCTATCACATTATAATCCTCCTTTCTCAATGTATTTTATGACCTAAACATCTCAATCATTCACCTCCTCTAGAGTCTTTTTTCTTTGTTTTTTGGTTTCTCCTTTGCCTTTTTTTAGTGGAATTTGAGAATTCTTGATCTTTCTTTTCATCATTCTCCATTATCAAACCAACTCTTCACCAAAACAAGGGTTTTACATTGGCTAAGCTTGTGGGACGGGATTTCCTTCTCTGGTTTAATTTGTTATGAAATAGATCGACGAGACAAATTCAAGAATAAAAAATAAATACTTGTGAAGTTGGAATATATCAAGCGAATAGAAAGAGAGTAAACATTGGTGTAAATCAACATTAATTTAACAACTTGAAATAGCTTCTGCATTTATAAAAATAACTTCCACTCTACCTTTTAGCTTATCAAATTGTAAGTCTTTTTTAGCAAAAAAAACTATAGAGATTCTCTTCTCCTCTCTTAATTAATTTGTTATGAAATAGATCTACGAGACAAATTCAACAATCAAAGATGAATAACAGTGAAGTTGGAATATATTGGTTTCAACATAATTAGTATAAGGGAGAATTTTCTTCTTTTAACAATTCAAAACCTCGACTCAAACGAACCTAAATGCTCGAGCAAAAATGCAGTCGAGCAGGAGGTATAATGTGTTTAATGTTGAAAATTAATTCCAACTCCAAGACTGAGCAGGAGGACTGAAATTCAAATTTGATTTGATTCCGAAGGACAGCAGCAGAAGAAAATCTCTTGTTTTTTTGTTTTGTTTTGTTTAAAGGCCATAGACTGTGTCTGCAATGAAAGTCGTGGTTTGACCACGCAACCCTGCTCTCAACTCTGCATTCAAACCATTCATGTACCTGCCATTACGATGCACCAAGCCTCATTACACCTCCGCGCTTTGTTTGAAGTTTAAACGACTCCATGTCACATTCCCACGACCTTTGTAATAAGGTCTTAACCTTGGGATTAATGTTTTTGGTTATATGCTGCAACAAGTTTATTTCGTTTTAGTTCTAAACTTTAGGCTATAAATATTTTATAATATATATATTGTAAATATATTATATTTACAATATATATAAATATGGGTAATGAAACGTGAAAAATAAAAAATGTTAGGACTTTATATGTTTGAAGGCAAAAAAAACAAGACAGTGAGACTGTGTGTTAAGAAGACAGAGTGTGGCACTGCATTTTGTAGCAGTTAAATAAAAGACAAATTTTCGCATTGTAATCCAGAACATAGTAGTTTTGAAGAATCTCCTTTTGTAATATTGTTTTGTTTGAATGAAAAAGAATGTTTTATTCATCTTTATCCATATTTGTTTTTATTAAATCTCTATGTTTAGTTGAAGAACTCTGCTTCCTCTGTGTGTTTGGAATATTCAGAAATTCCAACATTTAAATCTTTTCCTAACTTAAACCCAAAGATGATTAGTACAATTGATCTAATATGCTTTTTCATCTTCATTTGGAAACTAAATTAAAAACTAGCATTTGTACCGAGAGGTGCTCCTCTCTAGAGTTGTCAGAAATAGGGTTTACAAATTAATAAACCAAAACTCGGGTTCCTTCTTGTATGTGTCTCGGTGCAGCTCACTCGAACAATTCATCCAACATTTAGAGAGTCACTATTCTTCCTCATTGTCTCACCAAAGCGCTCTCTGCAGCACAACCAACTTGCTAAAGAAATAGAGGTGTTAACTAGCAGAAACTTGCTTGATAAATGGAGGTGTTAACCATTGGTTGATAAATTGTCTTTATACAATGACAACAGATACTTTAATTTCAATGGACTTTCACAAAGAGTAGCCAAATTTGGCAAGAGATGCTTCTAAGCCTAGTGTTATATTCAAATGAGTGTATCTTTCTCAAGTTTTTTTTTTTTTTTTTCAAATTTATTTTCTCTCATTATTGGCAAAGAGGTCCATGATTTTATTTGATCCAATGTATGAGGGAGTTCATTAATCCATTTTGTATGCTTCTTCAGTGCAAAGGGTTTCCTTTCCTTAATTTTCTCTCTTCATATTTGTCATCTATTGATTCTTATCCCACTTTGGTACTTTCTCTATTTCTCAAATGTCATATAGTAAAGCATAGGATAAGAAGGGAGTACGAAGAGAAAGGATACCATCATTACTATGCCATTATTATGGGACAATTATGTCAGTGTTACTTTATGTTAGTGCAACTTTCTTTCTAAATTTAACCTCCTATTACATTGTTTAAAAGATATATAGAAGCTAAAATTTCCATATATTTCACTTAATTATTGTTTTCCACAGTGTTTTGCGTTACTTTGCACCTTTAATACACTTCTGGAAAGAGTATGTGTTTTTTGCACTTCCGAAAAAGTGGAAACAGTAAAACATTTCATTTTAGAATGGGAGGCTTTCAAAGACAGTAGGGAAAATTATTCAGGTATTCTGACAGCTAGTTCTTGGGATAATCTATTCAGCGAAACTATTGATTGACATAAAAAGAAACTATTTAATATTAATTAACAATAACGATCAGCAAAAAGTCCCTTCACTAAGCAATCTCTTGGTTTTTTCTCAGCTCCTCATTTCTCAATGTATTTTACTACTTAAACATCTCAATAAATAGTTCTCATTCAAGCATATCTTGTTTATTCTTAGCTTCTTATTTCTTAATAAATTTTATTACTTAAACACCTCAATCATTCAATCTCTCTTTTTCATTTCCAACCAATTCATAGTGGTGGAAGGAGGTGATTTTCTTCCCTTCTCATTTCTTTTTCTTTATTGATTTGTTATGACTAAACAAATTCAAAAAAATCAAAGACAAATACTAGTGAAGTTGGAATATACTATGGGATGAGAAACAGAGTGAACATTGATATAAATCAACACTAATTTAACTATTTTGACAGCGTGAAATACCTTCTATTAAAATCTCTTTCACTCACTTTCCTCCTTTTGAAATTGTAAGTGTTTTCAAGGCAGCAAAAACAGGCACCAGCTTGTGAAATTGTGAGTCCTTTTCAAGCCAGAAGAAACAGGTAGTATGCCATCACACAGAAAATCGTATAAGCAGGGAAAATCAAACAAAGCAACCAGAATCAAACCAGAATTCACTTATTTTTCCTATAATCTGTCATAGATTATTTTTCCTATAATCTGTCATAGATTATTGCTACATTAGTCAAGTCGACATATGATTCAGTGCGGTGAGCGTGGATCGAACACGCGACCTTCAGATCTTCAGTCTGACGCTCTCCCCGCTAACTGATGCCATGAATATGTTGAAGCCCAACTGTACAGCCCAACAAGCTGAAATTAGACATGAATGGGCGCAAACTGGAATTGCAAAATCGTTGAGGCTGTACATTAAACAAAGGGGGGAGATATATAACATCATACACCATTGAAATCTGAACATAACTGGAGATGCGGGGTATCGAACCCCGTACCTCTCGCATGCAAAGCGAGCGCTCTACCGTTTGAGCTACATCCCCTTCACATATTTTAAAAAATATAATATTTTCTCCTTCGGTAAGGAAATATCCTCTCCAGCTGTCACCCGTTGAGCTTTTAGAAACATACCACGCGTCAGCTTTCACCTGTTGAGCTCCTAGAAACATGCCACGCGTCAACATACTGCCCACTTCCTCTCTGGAATCAGTTGCCGATGACTTCATTCGGGTGGGAGCCAACTGTCTCCGTTTCAAAAACATTTTATTTTTCTCGGGTACTTTTTGTTGTTGTTGTTTTAGAATTAAGATAAGAATCGTTCTCGAATAGTAAATTTGAGTTATGGAATTTATATAATATTTTCACTTTTACAAAGTTTTATATATATTTATATATTTTAAAATATAATTTAAATAATAAAAAATAAAAATTTCATTATAATATTCCAAAGAAGAAATTAAAATTGTAAAATAATTAAAGTATATATATATTTTTAAATTATTGGAAAAATCTCCAAAAACTATTTAATTATAATTTTTTTTCTTCATAAGATAATTGATACCATAGCATTGTTATTAGCTTGTATATTTATGTTTATGCATTGTAATTTTTATATTTATGCATTGTATTTTTATGGGAGACTATTTTGTTCAAGTTTCGAGAAAATGCCTAATATTCTTATTTTTCTCTAAATTCAAAAATAATTTTCTAAGATAATTCATTTTAAAATAAAAAAAATGGATAATTTTGTAAGTGAACATTCCGTTGGTGAGTGCTTTGACACTATTATGCCACTACTTTGAATTGACCTAGTTGCAGGTCTTTTAAAGAGGCAGAGGCTGAACAAATCTCCATAAAGTTGATACGAATAAGTTTTCATCTAACAAACTGAGAACCATAATTATAACATCATGTTTCATTGTGGTGAGCTTTCATTGTGTGAAGAAAATCCATCGAAGAAAGAAACAACTTGGGTGCTCCGACACTAATAGGCATTTCTTCATTTGCTATGATTTCAAGTTATAATGCGCAAGTGGATACAATTCTTTATCATTTTGAGATCTTGTTGTTAGTGAATTTGTTCTTGCTTACATATGTGAATTTGAACGAACTTGTTCTTCGGGTTTCTCGCACTTTTTAAAACTAGGAAATGCATACATTTAAATGGCCAACTGACTTTACATTTTTAGGGTAATAGCCTTTGTTTTTGCACTGGCAATATTCGATCAGATGAGTGGCACATTTTTCCATGGTCGCAACGAAGCTTGGCTTCCATATCGTCACAATTATTATAATCATTTTTACTCGAATGGTGTTTGTTGAAAAAAATCATTATCTTTCATGGGCAAGTTTAGTTTAATATTCATGGGCAAGTTATTTATATTCATGGGAAAGTTTAGTTTAATATTTTATTTGAACCTTACAGATCCGAGAAACAATTTTTTGACTCAATAATGAACAAGACAGGCATATAATGTCGTGAGACGATGTTGAACTTCACTATACATTGGACATTGGGCATCAAACAACTCAAATCAATAATCAATAGCACATTATAGCATCTCCGCACCTCGCATAACGAATTATATAGGGTCTTTTCATTCTCTTGTTGTCACAGGAGACAACATTTATAGAGGGGGAACAACATGCTGGTTTAATAAGATGTGGAAGGTAAACACATAGCTAAAAACTGTCATATTTTTATGGTGTGTCTGGCAAGACAAAAATTTAACCTGGACTAATCTTAAAAAGAGAGGTATGAATGGTCTGGGGAGATGTTCACTGTGTAAGATTGGGGATGAAGATAACCGACACCTGTTCTATAACTGTGTTTTCTCCAGGGATGTTAGATTACATTTATGCAAGTTTTTCAATTTTTGTGACAGTGATTATCAATTTGCAAAGGAATGTACGTCTTGGTGGGTCTCGAAAGGCAAATATTTCCGCATCATCCCCCTTATTTTCCATTGGAAAATATGGAAGTGCCGAAATTTAAATATTTTCGAGGACTGTTCCATGTCACAGATTAAGATTTCCTCTCAAATTTTTCAGCAATGGGAGGGATCCAGACCGCCGCAGAAGCCACCAAAAGATCTATCGATCAAATTGAGGCCTTTTGATTTTTCCTATCCAGTGGGTTTCTTCGACGACACTGCTTAGAATGGAAGGTGTGGGTGCGGAGTGTGGTTATTGATCAGCCCATTATGCCATTACAAACTTTTTTGGTATGGTGGCATGGGTTCAAATACAAGAGCTGAGACTTTGGCTTTATGGGGCTTGCTAGTTTGCAAGGCATTTGTGCATAGATTCCATCCAGATTTATGGCGATTCAAAAATTTTGATTGAATATCTTAACAAGAGAAACAATATGGCTCCTGTGCAACTAATTTCTTGGATGGAGCGTATAAATGAGCTGGTGGGTACTTTCTCCTCGATCACTTTGTCTCACATTTTCAGAGAGAAGAACTCCACTGCTGACCGACTGTCGAAATTGGGACTGAGAGGTATGCTTGGAGTGATTCATTATGAAAATTTTGAGGCTAAGGGTACTGGTGTTAGGGGCACAGTACAAATGCTCTAAAAAAAGGATCAATTAACTTTTGATGACAAATGAATGTTTTGGGATGAGCATATGCATCTTTTTGTCTCAAGTTTTTGTTTCTAATTGGCGAAAGTCGATAGCACAGGGTGGGCATGGCCGGTTAAAGTTTTATGGCTTTCCATATGGAGTAGCAGAACTTACCAGAATGTCAGGAATTATAATGGACGTGTTAAGGGTTAAAGAACTAGGGATAGCCGTTAGATTTTGACATTTTGATCAGTGTCAGTTATGTTTTTTGCAGGAATGATGGATGGACTCTGGGATCAGGCAGTTTAGATATTTCTTGTATGTGCATATGGGAAAATAGAGAATGATGATGTATGGCTCACAGGAATTTTGTTTTTGATGAAAATTTTCATGATGTATGTATGGATGAAATTTTGATATTTTGTATTGGTATATTTATATAAACCAAAGGTTTTTCATGCTGAAAAAAAAAATCTATAGAGGAGGCATGTCATTTGAAGTTGATGAAGCCATGTTCGGAGGAAGGTGCTTTCATTGTGAGGCAACAAACAATGCTTAACTCCTTCCTAGTGTCCCTAGAAAAGGATGTCCAAAGCTTAACCCAATATGTAGTTGAACATCATATTACTACGAAAGGTTTGTTGTCTTTAAGATCAAAATGATCTCGTTTCTTTATCAATTCTAGGTAGCCTATTTACATGACATAATCGATGTAAAAGTGAGTGACCATATAATTTTATAAAGTGTGAGTCGTAGTTCATTTTTGAATGATATAGTAATTATTCTAATAAGTAGAATGAATGATATAACAATTGTTCTAGTAAGTAGAATAAGGCAAAGAATGAAAAGTGAACAGTGGTAATTGCTCTCGGGATAACAAAGAAGTCTTAACTAGTAGTTAATAGGCATGATTATACAGTGTTCTAAGTTCTTCAAAGAAAAATGATTTTTGGAAAATTGTATATAAGAGGAACTATTTTCTATTGAAGATATATTGAGAATCCCTAAGGGCCATTGAAGAGAAAGAGTTGTTTTTCTAGCATTTTCCATAAAATTATTGGAAACTATTTTGTAGTAATACGTCTATGCTTGTCCTTATATGTGAAGTTTATTGCCCATTTATGAGCCGAATTTCTTGTAATTAATTGGTATATTTTACATGTTCAATCTTTCTCATGAAATGATTTCATAATTCATGAATTATTACTTATTGGTTTCATGTATAGATGTATCTATATCAAACTAGTTTGGATGGTATTAACATTGCTCATGGAGGAAAATAGTTAACTATTTCTCCCTTATTTATAACAATATTCTATGTCAATTGTTCATGTAGCACCGACATTTAATCTTAATTAAGGTAGATTAAACTAGTTTAATCTATGCATTTAAATCTATTTTCCTTTGTTTTTACGTATTTTCACTATACAAAGATCTTAAACTTTTATTATGAAACATTAACTAAAGGTTGTTGAGCTTGAATCCAAATGGGTCCCTTATCCCAATGTTGCAAGGTCTAATTGAGAAATTTTATAGAGAATACCCCTTGATGGTTACTAAGCATTTCATCCATTAAAAAACAAACTTTGAATCTCCAAAAGTTTGTAATTAGATTACACCAAATATTTTAACATTTTCAGACCTAAATTTAAACCCATAAATTCACAAAAATGTTACTTTCTTCACCAATTACATCTTGAAAATAAATGTTAAAAAAAAAAAAAAAAAACATAAAATGCACTTTGAACCTTCCTGAAAAAAACGGCATCCTTATGATGCACTATGAAAAAAAAAAAGTGCAACAAATATCATTATTTATTTCCATCGAACCCCGTACCTCTCGCATGGAAAGCGAGCGCTCTGTCATTTGAGCTATACCCCTCGATATTAATTGAATGCTTTATGATCTTTACAGTTCCATAAGCGAATCATCGAGCTAAAATTTGTCGGCTTTTTTACGCCTAGGGGATTCTCTAAGAGTTGGTTCCTCGCCCATCTTTCATCTGTCGAGGGCCTAACTTAAACATGCCACGTGTCAATGTACTGTCGGCTGCCTGCCTGATCTGGAATCCTCCGGTGGGAGCCAACGGCCTCTATTTGGACAGGTTCGCTGCCCTGCACCGCTCTGTGGGAGTGCAGCTCCTCGACTACGGTCATATGGAATACAGAAGGTTGTCAAATGGAATACGAGAGGTCCTCAAAGCTCTTGGGAATGAGAAGGCTTTGCTCGGCCCTGCGGAACACGGTAACGGGTGAGGTGTAGGCGTTTGAAGTGTCAATGTTGCTTTTCTCCATAGTGCATGAATATACTTTAAATGTTTTTGTTTTATTAATTAAATTTTGGTTATTTCCGTTTAAAAAGACAATTTCTCTGAGGTAAATCTGGTTTTATTTTAATTAAATATTTAAGAATTTTTTGAATTCTGGTTTCTTGGATCCATAGATATTTTTCAGAGATCTTTGGGTGATAATTCTGGTTTCTTGGATTTATAGATATTTTTCAAAGATCTTTGGATGATAATTGCATGAGACAAAACTTTGTTATTAAAATAATGCTTAATTTTCCTAAAAGATCTCCCAAAAATATTTAAACATTTGTTAGAATAATAGATTTGAGTTATGGAATTTGTGTAATTATAATATTATTAAAATTCACAAATTTATATATTCAAAAGAATAATTTCAACAATAAAAATATAAGGTCTCACTATACATTTAAATTTCAAACCAAAAGACAAAAACTTATAACAATTAAATTGCACTCTCTTTTACATGGTTGGAAAAGCCTCCAAAGACCCTTAAGTACAATACTCCTCTCTTCTTTAAAGGATGATTGATAACAATCCTCCTCTCTTCTTTAAAGGATGATTGATAATCTCATGAAGCCATTCTTCAAATTCTTTTGTTTTACTAGATTACTTTGCTCATGAATATTTTAGCCACTACAACTCCTTTTTTTTTATCCTAAATGGATTATCACAAGATTCATCCATTAGACTAAATTTTGATTAAAGTATATGGGATTTGTTCAAATGGAATTTTTATCCTTACAATTCCTACTGAGATTTGTCTTTATAGAAAAGTTTTACATATATCTTCTTGATTATAAGAAGATATATTACTTTTAATGGAGAATCCACCCCACATTATACATGGTGGATCCACAATCTTCAAATCCAAAATAGCATTTTTCAGAAAAGGTGTTGGCTCATTTGAAATTCATGCCAAAGCACATATATTGGTCCTCCTTGTCTATGTAAAGGAGGTCTCAGGTTTACTTACATGTTCATGTTTTTGTCTACTTATGTATGATCATATGGCAATGGTTTTTATGTGTATTAATGAAATATAAGGTAAATATTTTAGAAAAAAAAAACGAGATAGAATAAAGTTATAATTGTCAATAATATATGATTCATAGTCTATCTCTCTCATTATGTCTATTAGATGGTTTCGTTCGCAATTGTGCTTAGCACTAATAAATTGCATTTAATCTTTGTCTATTATTGAACGAATAGTTTGTGAAATAAAACATGACACCTATGAATGTTATCATTCATTTATGTCACTACAAGTTTATTCTTAATTCTATTTTTTGAGGCAATCATGTTGTTTATGTTGAAGAAATTTATCATGGTGGTATGGCTTGAATGGTTAGGTACTTGGAATTTTGGAACTATGGATTGAATATATCGATAGAGTTATGCCACATTTTCCTCAAATGTGTTTATCTTTGTGTTGCATAAAGATTGTATATCTTCATTTTTCTCATGTTGCACTATTCTATGGGGTAATTTCTTCTTTTAGTTATATTAAGTGTTTGTTGTTTTCTCTCACACATGATGTCACTAAGCATGGACAAAGCTCGGTTTAAGAATTCCATGTGGGACCAGCTTCTAATCTATGTTACAAATACCCCTATTTTAGTTTATATTGTCAACTCTCATTCAATAGTTGTAGTATCTTCCAATGATGTAATTGATATGTAAATGATTATCATTTGGTATTTTAAAAATAAAATATATCAAATTTTTGAAATTAAATGTTAGTGATGAAACACATTTTTAATGACTTACAGGGTTATGTGTATCACCCTGGTTCTTTCCACACATAATGGAAAAAGATTAGTTTTTTCCTATCAGTTTGAATTTTGTTTGACATTTAGGGCCTTTAAAGTTTTAATAGTTGAGAAATGCAGTCACGTGATATACCAAATTTCTAAGAGTTGATTGTTTTTGTTTCAATCTTCTAAGTAACATTCCACATTTTATTTCAAATTGATAAGATTATGCCCATTCCTATGCAATTTAATTATGCTCATGGTGATTTATTATGGTGTTTCAACAATTTATTCTGATATTTTGTAGCGTTTTCATATTTTTGTCCTATAAAAATCTTCATCTCATTTTACCTCCAGGCCATATTACTTAATGGGAACACTCTTCGTTTCAACCACAATGTCAAATAACCTAATGAGAATACTTGAAATGACCTGAGATGGTCATTATTTTTTTAAACAACAAGTTTAGTGAGAATATTTGAACACTTAGCACTTAGCTATTGATATCTCTTATTGCACTACATCTTAATTTAGGTTCAAGTGGAACAACAAACTTTTCTTTTCCTCTATTTGCTTAAGAGGAGTTAGAGCAACCTCATTTCAATTGATGCATTATATTGGCAAAGATTGAGATGGTTGTGTTTGAGTTTTGCACTCACAATACTTGTGAGTATGTAATAAATTTATCTCTATGTTTATTTCTCAAGGAAAATAAATTATTTTCTTAGAAAAATAAATTCTTTCTTCATCCACAATTCAATGATGATCCATGGTTAAATTAATTGAATAACTTTTTTTAACAAGGTTAGTAGTATAGAACCATTGAAAACTACAAGCGGACTTTGCTTGCTATCTATAAGAAAAACATGTGTTACTAGTCAAAATAGTTTTCTTTTCCTACTCTTTTTTCTCCACTAATAGGCTACCTATAAGATTAAACATTTATTGCAATTATAGAGGATTAGGTTCGTCCATAACATCAATTTGAACAAAATATTTTATTATGTGTGAGTTATAGAGAGACAACTATAATGCCATATTTTGTGTCACTCGCATATTTTTCTATTGGAAGGAGTAAAACATTTTCATTCAATCCATTCACAATTCAAATTACATGAAAGCCTCGTCACCTTACATTTTTCAATAATATGAGACAAAAACATGTGTTTTTGGTTTTTAAAGTCATTCAACCCTTGAGAAAAAATATTTTCAAAAGGAAACCATCTAGAATAAATACTATTTAGAACATATACAAATGTCACAAGCTAATTTGTGAAAGTGGCTAGATTTAGGTCTTCTTATGTAAATTACATCAAGTAGAACTCCTCCTGAATAGATCTCATCTATCTCATTGGATGTTAAAGCTCTAGTAAATTATAAAATTCCCAAGGAATCCTTGCTCAAGTAATAATGCAAAATCATTTGGTTGTCACATTTCTCGGTAAGTTAACATCACTATTTAATGAGTTAGTCATTTTAATTTCTTGTGTTTGAAGCAAGTCCAACTTCAATGGTCGTTTATGATATGTTAATAACAATGAACAACATGCAATATCCATAGAAGAAACTTCCATGACAATCCTAACAATCAATGCAAAAAGACAATGTCCAATTAATGAAAAAAAGTAATTCAATTTCTATGTGGATACCTATTACATTATAATCCTCATTTCTCAATGTATTTAATTACTTAAACATCTCAATCATTAACCTCCTCTAGTGTCTTCCTTCTTCATTTTTTGGTTTCTCTTTTGCCTTTTTTTTGTGGCTTTTGAGAATTCTTGATCTTCCTTTTCATCATTCTCCATTATCAAACAATTCTTCACCAAAACAAGGGTCACCTCCTCTAGAGTCTCCCTTGTTCATTTTTTGGTTTCTCCTTTGCCTTTTTTTGTGGCTTTTGAGAATTATTGATCTTTTCATCATTCTCCATTATCAAACTAATTCTTCACCAAAACAAGGGTTTTACATTGGCCAAGCTTTAGGGAGGGGATTTCCTTCTCTTGATTAATTTGTTATGAAATAGATTGACGAGACAAATTCAAGAATCAAAGATGAATACTAGTGAAGTTGGAATATATGAAGCGTGGAGGAAAAGAATGAACATTGGTGTAAATCAACACTAATTTAACAGCTTGAAATACCTTCTACATTTATAAAAATAGCTTCCACTCTTCTTCTTAGCTTCTTTTTTTAGGAAAAGAGGGAGAGATTTATGTTTCTTCTTTTTTCTTGATTAATTTGTTATGAAATAGATCTATAAGAAAATTTCAAGAATAAAAAATGAATACCGGGGAAATTCGAATATATGAAGAGAAGAGAAAAAGAGTGAATATTGATATAAATCAACATAATTGGTATAAGAGTGAATTTTCTTCTTCTAAATTGTAAATCCTTTTCAAGGTGGAAAAAGAAGTGTAATGCCATGACAAATGATGAATACTAATGAAGTTGGAATGCGTGAAGGGCAGAGACAGTAAACATTGGTATAAATCAATGCTAATTTAACAGTTTGATATTTCTTCAACTCAGTTTCCATTTCCAGTTTTTGAAACCAAGAAGGAATACAATACTTGTTTATATGTTTTATAAATCTATGAACTAAACCCGACGTGAATCGAACACGCAACCTTCTAATCTGGAGTCAGACACGCTACCATTTCCCAACGGATCCATAAATTATTACTCCCTTTTTCCTACAACTCTATAGTAAAGGTTATTATTATATTTCTGTTCCCGTGTGGCGACCGTGGATCAAACACACGGCCTTCAAGGTCTTCAATCTGGTGCTCTCCTAACTGAGCTATCCCGAAAAACTAAGACCAGGAAGTTGTTGGAGCCCAACTGTGCAACCCTATAAACTGAAATTGCAGATTAGTTGAACCATTAATTTATTCTCAAAATGTGCGCAAACTGAAATTGCAAAATCGTTGAGGCTTTAGTTTAATTTTCCAATGGGCGTAAACTGGAATTGCAGAATCATTGAAGCTTTGCTTTATTCTCCATATCGGTATTCGATGATTGTTGACGAGCACTTCAACAAAATATGCTTACCTGTATTATCGTTATGTTGCTCACTCTTAACATGTCATTCTTTGTTAAATGCACCCTTCAACAAAGAGGGGGCCATATGCCATCGTACACCATCGAAATCTGAACAGAAATGGAGAGGTGAGGCATCAAACCAAGGGAGCTCTCTATCGTTTGAGCTACATCCCCAGGACAAGGAACGAAACACCTCTCTTTACTCTATCCCTACAAGCTTTTTGAATGAAAATTCCAGGCCCAAATTTCATTTGTTGAGCTCTTATAGGAAACATGCGAAGTGTTAATATAGTCCACTATTGTCTGATCTGCAATTTTGGAGTGTTGGTTACCTAGGTTGTCTTAAATGGATGTGTGAAGTTTTGGGAAACAACAATCCTTATAGGCTTTTTGAATGAAAATTATGTTAGCCACCTATAAAATTTGTTATATCAAAAGGTGGCTAAGACTTTTTGAGCCTTCAAGGAACAAATTTTATTGCTAAAAAGTGTTGGCTCTTGAAGACTCTTGAAGGCCTCATGCCTCTGTCCAAAATCTTCATTTGCTATTTCCATTTTATACTCTGTAATTTCTACTAAAATTCCAAGAGAAAGACTGTTGTAAAACCATCATTCCCCCCCCCCCCCTCTTCCAAAACTAACCTTCATTTTGCTCCCCTTTTTCTCCATAAACTCCTTTATTTTTCATGATTCCTCTTCTCCCATTCATGAAAATCCTCTTTACATAGTTTAAAACTCATTTTTAAACTATACCGAAACCCCCAAATCCATTGAAAACTCTGAAAATTTTCATAAAAAAACAAATTTTTTTGTTACCATGGACTTAAGCCCCCTTGAGCTAAGTCCTAACCACTTCCCCACCATACGCTTTGGGGCTGGAACCAAGCGCAAACCCTTTTCGGCACTTATCGCATCACAAACATCCAAGTGAGCAAGTCTTTGTGCCATTACAAAAACTCTGATGTGATTAAGCCTCGTGTTTTATAAACCCCGATCATATTATTTTTCATATAAACTGTGAGCCCACCTTCCGCGCTTAAAACCTTGTAATAATCCATTATCGATCACCTTTTTTCTTTTGTAAAGTCATAAAACCCATTTATCAAAAGTTTTGATCTAATGTGCCAAATTCATGTGTTAAATGAAAATGGTTAGATTAAAAAGACCCAATCGCGCAATCGCATCGGAGAAATTCACAATGGGTTGATTGAAAGACCCGCATCAAACTTTCCGATGTGATTGGGTCATATATACATAAACTCCGCCCCCCGCCTTTCTACTCCATATAAGTTTCATCCGGGACCAAGTGTTAAAGATCCCAAGGTGCTCAAATCACATCGCAAAATTCCAATGGGTTGATTGAAAAGCCCGAGCCCGAGGCTCCGATTGCGATTAGCTCTTTGATATATATACCCCGGGCCGATCATGTTCCATATAACTAAAGGCCCCGCAGTCGAGCACCTATCCACTTCATATGTATAAAACCCGCCCCCAAAACCAAAAACTTCGTATAATATTAAACTTTTGGTTTTATAAAGTTTTAAAGGGTTTTCCGTCGGTTCGCTTTAAAAGAAATCCCCGTCGTTGATCGTAAGCCAATCAAACGGCCAGCGCTCATCGCATCAGAGTTTTTCATCGCATGCCTTGGTTTGCTCCCTCCGATCGGCTAACCCTCCGATTCATTCTCCACCGTTGATCTAATCCTTAGATCAACGGCCCGCGCTACATCGCATCGCAAGTTTTTTGCCGAGCGCATTAACATGATTCCTCCACCGATTGCGATCCTCCGATTGGATATGGACCATCCACGTGTCTAGATCGGACGGTCCCAAATCATTCCCATCTTATTCTTCCCCCTGCTCTGCTTTCTTAACCTCTTCTACGCAGATCTCCACCATTGGATGTTGTCATCCAACGGCTACGCTGCTCCCCATATCCTCTGTAGCAGTTAAACCCACAATGTAGGATTTCTTGATATTTTGTGTGTTTTTGCAGGATTAATGGTTTTCCATTATGTTAAAAGAAGGGGCCAAGGGCCGAGAATGACGATTCCCACGCCTTCTATTTATCAAAGAGAACCATTCACGGGGCTCTACTCCATGTCTCGTCATTGCTTCATGAGGTAGTGATGCCATACGAGCCCTGCGTGGCCCTGCACATCGACAAGACACTGTGTTATTAAATCACGATTAAAAGAGTATCAGTGTTGAAGATAGAGCACAACAGAACAAAATATTGAAGACCGATTTGCAGAAATTACGGCTAAGATTGATTATCAAAAGCCTAATCCCCCACATTAAAACAAAGTTAAAAGAAAATCATAAGTGTCTAACAAACATAAAGGCCTCCATCGCCACATTTGAGGCGAATTGATTCCTCCCAGCTACCATAAGTGCCACCTGTGCCTCAAAGCATTCAAACAGAGGCCGAAGTTATTGTTCAAAATCATATATTTGCCTCAGCGCAGCCAGAGAGTTACTTCTGCAAGGAACTTAATGCAAAAAATGTCTCCAGAGTTACTCCAACATGAAACAGAGCCTCAAAGGTCAACAAAAGCTCCCACCGAGCTTAATTCATAAATGTAAATCAATTAATATAGTAACACACCTGTAAACTTCTCCATCAAGCCCCTCAAAGGCCGAGAAGTCATTAATCTGTATTAATTGTCCTGAGAGATCTTTTATCAAATCTCACCTCCTCATTCTTCTATAAATACTTTTGTAGAAGATGAGAAATTGTTGGTTGCAGAACTTTGAAATACATTTGAGCTTAAACTTATAATTGTAAATAGTGTTCACTGGCCCTTGGAGCTCTGCTTGTGATATATTAGTTAGGCTGAATAGAGAAGATGATTGCTGAACTGAAACATTGGACCTGAAGACTGTAACCGGTTTGACATCAATAACAAGCTGTTTCTTGGGATCCTAGTCTATATCACTGGTGAAGTGCCCCTTTCTTTGTTATTTTTTTCCTTCTATGTATGTCATATTTTTCACTACTCTCTGATAAAGAACATCATTTATAGAGTTAGGATTTATTGTTTACCAATACCCTTCTCTAACTGATAAGATTTATCTCAATGTTTTCCTCCAATTTTTTTATTTAAGAATGATTCAATACAGTTTAAGCAGTTAGGAGTGTTGGCGTTCCCTCGTCCTACTGTTTGCTTTAAACATTATTCTTGAAAGTTATTTTCATCATTTGCTTATTAAAGTTAGACTAGAAAAGTGATGGTTTGCCCTGTTTCTAGTTCCTTTTCTCCAAAGGCAGATTCTGAAGGTTTCCCTTGGTGTTGGCCGAAAGCAGATTAGGTTTAAAAGTACCTTATCTAATCTTAGGTTACAATTTGTTTCTCTTATTTGTTTTCATACTTTCTGAAGGTAATTATGCATATTACTGGATTGTTTGTCAATTAAGCTGCTTTAATACGAACTCGCCCAAGAAGTCTATGGTTAGCCCTGTTCTTGGCTGGTTTTAAACAGTTACTTAAGAGGATTTTCTTGTTTGGACTGACTATAAATCCCTTGTGAAATTATTTTCAGTTTCCACCCCTCAAACACTTTATTTTTTCCATTCCATCATTTTAATCTCAATAATCTTGTGATATAGATGACTTTCCCCTTGGATCACTCTTAATGTTGTTGCTCAATTAAAGCCCTGTTATGACTCCATAGCCCAATGGACTAAAAACCAAAGCTATATCTATCTTTTAGCTAAAGTTGTTCTATTTGCTTGCAACTTCTCACCTTTGAAACTCTTTGTACTTAGAACTTTCCCCTCAAATAATATTCATGCTCAACCATCCAAAAACAAAACAAACCCTTGGCCTTCATAACTAGCCTAATATCATTACCCAAACTTCAAAGACAAATCCATCTTTGCACCTATTGGAGAGATCCCTCTCCGGATTCAGGAGGACTAGATCCTAGAATCCCAAAGTGGTTGAAATAATGTTGCTTCTGCAGTTTTAGTCTCACCAATCTGCTAAAATTACAGATTCCTAACATTTCTGTCGACTCCGCTGGGGAACACTTCCCTTAAAATAAATAAAACTTTGAGAGTAAAAAGTAGCCTTTCCAAGCACTACCAAATAATGGTAATCATGATAAAAATTGTTGAATCAGTGACAAACTAGGTAAACCCTAGGATTCTTATAAGACTTTATCTAACCTTGAAAAATCAGCTGGCTTAGCCATAAGAGTGGACTGTCTTTGTCTCATGACCATAGCTAAGTTTTGAAACAGAGTTAGGATATTCTTAAAAACCACACAACTGAAAAATAACTCAGAAAAACCTAAAAATATTTCAGATTGGTTTTCAATAAACATGGTGGTGGACCATAAAACCTTTTACCTCTGAAAAGAGCTAAAAACTTCCACTTGGCGACTCCACAATCCTTAACAGACCTTAAGACTCCACTGGGAAGAACCTTTGTCATTGTAATATCATCCAAAACCAGTTAGAGGACTATAGGATTAAATTTTGTCTAAACAGACGAGTTAACCTCTTAAAGATTGTCATACCTGGTTGAAATTCCTCTGTTTATTTGGGTCTAAAAAACACAACATAGTGGCTTCTAGAAAGATTCATACTAGAGCCTACCCAGACCCTGATCCACCTGAAATAGTTGGTAACCCAGAAAGCATCCTTATAAAGTCTCCTAGGATTAAATTATCAACTGCTTTCAGATCACCCTTGAGAGCTAATTCAGTTCCCAAAAATCTTACAGCTCTACAACAATCACAAGCTGACTTAGTAAATCCATTTAGAACTAGGTCATTTGATGATATAATCCAGCTAGAATCTGAGTCTTCACTTTCATCCCCGGAGACAAGTGAACATCCTGGTAGTAGAGAAATAACACCTCCTGATTTTCATTTCCTTCACAATTTAGGTGTCTCTCGTCCAAGATCAGCTCAGCAATCTACTGCTTTTCCATCCACGTCCCTTCATCCTTCATCCACTGTTCAAACCACTCCACTTCAGCCCACTTTCCCTTTTGTTAATCCACCCCTTGTGAATCCACCTACACCACATATCATGGCAGCATGGTATGCTCCCTTAGTCCTTCCCGTACCATTAGTCAATCTCCCACAGGACTATTAGTCCAAAATTCCATTATATGATGCTAGTAATGTTACAACTGCATCACAACATGTGGATAAGATGAATGACTACTTTGACAGAAATGAAATTGATGATGATTCTGTCAAGCTTAGATTATTTGCTCAGAGCTTAGGGGGAGAAGTAAGAAAATGGTGCAAAGGCTTAACCCCCCATAGTATCAATGATCTCCAAGCCTTCCATCAAACATTATTAAACAAATGGGAAGTAAAGAAAAACCCTCTCCAAGTCCTTTCTGACTACAAGAACCTCCATAGAAACATTGGGGAAAGTGTGCAAGCTTATTGCACTAGATTTAACAGTGTGTATAATACACTTTCCCCAGAACTAAAACCTCCACTAGGCTCAGCTTTAAACAAGTTTCCTGAAGGGTTTGACCCTGAGATGGCCTATCAGCTGAGGGAAAGAGATCCTGCAACCCTTGAATAGATGCAAAAGGGTGCTCTTTCTGTGGAAGTCAACTTAATGGAAAAGAGAGCAAGAATGAAAAATGAAAAGAGGGTGTCCTTTAGAGAGGAATCTTCACCCTCTACTTCCAACTCAAAGATGGAGAGAATGATGGAAGACATGATGAAAGAGATGAGCATAATTAAGAGAGCACAAGCCAGTCAAAACCAAACTGCTCCTCAAAATAGAAACCAGAACCAAAACCAGAATTTCAGAAGGAATCAACCTCCAAATAGACCCAGGGAAGATGATCAACATATCACTCCGCCCTTTCATCAAAACTGTGTAAGTGAGGTTGAGGAAACAAATGAAATAACAGAGGAGGATGATATCAACATGCTGGGGGTAGATAATGATGACTTTGAGATTCATTATGATAGAAAACAAGGTCTATACACACCTTATGATGACAAAAGAGATGATGATGAAAATTATTATCAAGACATGGAAAATGTCATCATAGAATCTCAAAAAGAATATGACCTTAGAAGCAAAACCAGTCAACAAACCCCCAAAAACAAAACCTCTGACAAATATTCACAAAATAACATTGTAACCAAGCCTAAAATTGTCAAACAAAAGGATAAAACAGTGGCTGTAAATTCTGGTAATGATAAAGAGAAAGACACTCAAAACAATGAAAAACAGAGTGCAGACATTAGTAGTACTAACATCTCAGCTAGTACTCCTGTTAAAACCATTTTGTCAAATGTAAATAGGAAAAATCAGCAAGTTGATATTGCTGATAAAGTGACAGCTAATAAGGCTGAGACTAGCGCTTTAAAAGGTCAAATCCCTTTCAGCCTGGAGCAGGAAATTCCAAAATCAAAATCTTTGTTCCCTTGACTGAGTTAGCTGCCTTGCATGTATATAGGACCCAAATTTTGAAGGCTTTAAATATAGAGGAAAACGAGGATACAGTCAATCTTAATGATGACCAGCCCGAGCTTAGTTTTGGTCCAAATATTGAAGGTATGTATCAAGAGGGACATGTTCCTCCCTTTTATGTGAGTTTAAACATTCATGAAAATTTCTTTCCCAATGCTATGCATGATTCCGGGGCTTCTCATAATGTAATGCCTAAAGCTGTGATGGAGAGCCTTGGTTTAGAAATCACTAGAACTTATAAAGACCTTTACTCCTTTGACTCAAGCAGAGTAAAATTTTTAGGATTAATAAAAGACCTCTGCGTTAACTTAGCACAGATCCCAACCAAATGCTTGGTCATGGAAATTGTTGTGGCTAATGTGCCCCCAAAGTATGGAATGTTATTATCTAGATATTTGGGAGCTAAGTTACAGGGGACTATGCAGATGGACATGACCTATGCGACTATCCCCGTTTCAATCAGACGAGACGACTTTACAGGGAGTCTCATATGCAATACACAGTTACAAGTCAAGAACGACCGCAAAAATCCCCTTTATACTCTGTAAACGTAGGCCTTGATTCATTTATCCTTTTTAATGATGAGATATTAGATGAACAAGTCATTTTAAATGAACTAATGGCCGACAAAGAGGAAGAGAAACGCAACACAGGAGTCTCAGAACAGTTTGCTGAACATGTAAACTCTAGCAAACAGAACACAGGTCTTAAAATACAAATCATACATCCATCACTTTTTAACCTTGACAGTCAAGAAAGAATTCCTCATCTTAACGAGAAACCAGAGGAATTAAAACAAATTCAACTAAGTGTTGATATTCCAAAACAAACCGAAGGCATGCTTGTTGAAGAAGATAGTGACCCAACTGTCAAACCCGAAACTAATCCTCTGTGGAGTATGAACTTCGATGGATCCTGCACTAGGAACAATGCTGGTGCAGGGGTTTGGATTTGCAACACTGAAAGCAACCACACAGAAAGTCTTTCTTGTAGATTAAACTTCCAGTGTTCGAATAACATAGCGGAATACGAATCCCTTCTTTTAGGCTTATGATTGTTGAAGAAGTTAGGAGCCAAAAGAATCAATGTGTATGGGGATTCAGAGTTAGTCATTAGGCAAGTCAATGGGGAGTATAACGCAAATCATCCCAGACTTAGGGCCTACCGAAACGATGTCATGGACCTTTTAAAAAATTTCAAGGAGTACAAATTAATTTTTGTCCCAAGAAAAATAAATATTGCGGCCCACAATTTAGCCTTTGCGGCTAGAACATGCTTAACACCATATGAAACCAAAGACTACACAACTCAGATAAAATTTAGACCAGCCGTTCCTGATAATGAAAAATATTGGCAGGTGTTCGACGGAGACAAACAAATAGAAGGCTTCATGCAGTTCAGAAACAAATTCAAACTACCAAGTTCGGATTCAGATTATGAAACCAACTGCCCTAGTGAAGAAAATTTTCTTGATGAAGAGGAAAGGTCTCCTGAACTTGCTAATATAAACCTGTTATCTAGCAAACTTGAAAATGAAACAGAAATGAATGCAGAGTTCGAAACACAGGAGTTAGAAACTCTGCACTCTAAAGATGAAAGTTTGCCTAAGGGTATGACCCCTTTAGAAGAGTTGTTTTATTTTAACGATGTGGCAAATAAACCAAAACTGGAACCTGTAGAGACTGAAGTGGAAGAGTGCAATATTGGCAGTGAACTTAAACCTATGATGATTAAACTGTCTAAGACTTTAATATATCACATTAAACTTGAATACATAGAGCTGTTTAAAGAATTTTTTGATGTTTTTGCATGGAGTTATGAAGATCATAAATCCTATGACATTGAAATAATACAACACAAAATCCCCTTCAAAGAAAACCAAAAACCTTTCAAACAGAAACTGCGCAGAATAAACCCTGTTCAGTTGCCTTTGGTTTAGAAGGAGATCATGAAAATGTACGATGCTGGTATTATTGTCCCTATTAGATATTCCGAGTGGGTGTCTAATCTGGTGTCGGTCAGGAAGAAAACTGGAGAGATCAGGCTTTGTATAGACTTTACAGACTTGAACAAAGCTTCATTGAAAGACAACTACCCTTTACCTAAGATGGATCATATTTTACAAAGGGTGGTAGGGTCTAGAAGAATTTCTTTGCTTGATGGCTACTCAGGGTACAATCAGATCTTAGTTCACCCTGGTGATCAATTAAATACAATCTTTACTACACCATGGGGCACTTTCATGTATGTAAAAATGCCTTTCGGTCTGATGAATTCTGGAGAAACTTTTCAGAGAGCCATGGACATAGCATTCTCGGAGGAACTGGGCTACTTCATCATTATATACCTTGATGATGTCACTGTGTTTTCAAAAACAGATGAAGAGCACTTAGAACATTTGAGAAAAGTTTTCGAGAAACGCAGAAAGTTTGGAATATCTTTAAACCCTAAGAAGAAACTATTCGGTCTCCAAGAAGGTAAAATTCTTGGGCACATTATTTCTGAGGAGGGTATAAAGATGGATCCAAAGAGGATTGAGGCCATATTGCAAATCTCTCATCCTTGGAACATCAAAGAGTTGCAATCTTTCATTGGAAAGATTAAATTTTTGAGAAGGTTCATCCCCAACTTGGCTGAGCTCCTTAGAAATATCACAAACATGTTAAATAAGGAGCAAGGGGTAAAATGGACCTTGGAAGCAAAGAAGTCTTTTGAGCTGGTGAAACAAGCGTTAACCAAAACACCGGTTCTTATAAATCTTTATTTTTCAAAGGATTTTTATATTTTTTAATTTGCATCAGAACATACCATAGCTGCTGTCCTTTTACAAAAAAATCTGCAAGGACAAGAGCAGCCTATTGCATTCTTTAGTAAGGCATTGATGGATGCCACTCTGAAATACAACATTATGGAGAAGCAAGCTTTTTCTTTGGTTAAAGCTTTGAAAGACTTCAGAGTGTACATCCTTCACTCACACATCATTGCCTTTGTCCCAAACTCAGTTGTTAAAGACATTCTAACGCAGGACCCAGATGGTAAGAGAGGTAAGTGGATTGTTGTTATTATTGAATATGATTTAGAGATAAAACCCACTAAACTCATCAAAGGCCAAGGTCTAGCTAGATTAATGGCTGAATCCAATTTTGAAGTTCTTGATATTAATATGATTGATGCTTTGGATGACCAAGAAGGATTCTCAACTCCTATTGTTGAAGACCATTTTATGAATTCTCCTTGGTATTCTGATATTATTTATGTGTTGCTTAATTTAAATACACCTCCTGGTTTGACAAAGACAAAAGCAAGATTCCTAAAGTTAAAAGCTGTAAAATATTGCATTATTGATAAATGTCTTTATTGGAAAAATGCAAGTGGTCTATTGTTTAAATGTTTGCCTGAATTGGATGCAGAGAAGGTTAAGAACGAGTTCCATGAAGGAGAGTGTGGAGGTCATTTATACTGGAAGACAACAACCAACAAAATTTTGAGGGCTGGTTTCTATTGGCCTACTCTTTTTCCTGATATACACAAAATGATCATTGTCTGTCATAAATGTCAACTTTTTGAAGGCAAAAGAAAACTGCTACCCCTACCTCTGCATCCAATTACTATTGAAGCCCCTTTTCAACAATGGGGACTTGACTTCATAGGAGAAATCCATCCACCATCTTTTTCCCAGCATAGATGGATTTTTACTGCCACAAACTACTTCACTAAATGGATAGAAGCCATTCCTTGTAGGCAAGCCAATGACTCTGTTATTATAAAATTCATTGAGACTAACATTCTCTCCAGATTTGGCTGTCCTACCAAGATCATCACTGATAATGCAGCAGCATTTGGATCAAAGAAGATGGTTGAATTCTGTCACAGATATCAGATAACATTGGGGCATTCCACGACCTATTACCATCAAGGTAATGGACTTGCAGAATCCTCAAACAAGAGTTTAGTGAACATTATCAAGAAACTGTTGGAGGACAACAAAAAGTCTTGGCACACAAAGCTGGTCCATGCACTTTGGGCTGACAGATTGAATTTGAAGAAATCCATTAGTATGTCACCTTTCCAGCTTGTGTATGGTACTGATGCAATTTTTCCAAATAGCCTTGGTGTACCAGTGATGAAGTTCATTCAAGAGTTGCAAACTGAAGAAAATGACATGATCAGAAGAATAGATCAGACCATTCATCTTCAGCAAACCAGAGAGGAGGTTTATAACAAAGCATTGCAGAAACAAATCAGCATTAAAAAGCTTTTTGACAGAAGAACAAAGGCCAACAATTTCAAGATTGGGGACAAAGTTTTAAAGTGGGACTCAAGGAGGGAAGACAAGGGCAAGCATGGGAAATTTGACAACTTATGGCTTGGCCCTTATCTCATTCATTCAACTATTGGTAACAATGGCTATTTCGTACAAGAGCTGAATGGAGTAGAATTGTTTGGGGGTCCTGTCAATGGAAGGATGCTCAAACATTACTTCTCTTAATCCATGCTATGTTTTGAGGCCTTTTTATCCTTTTTCCATTATAAATATTTCATCCACCATTGCATTCAAAGTTATAAAAATAAAAAATACAAAAACATTGAAAGAAAGGAAAGAGGGCAGATTGTCAAAACAATAAAGGTACAACCCCATACCAAAAAGAGAAACAAATCTGAAAGTGTGCAAGCTTAAATGCCACTCCTGCAAAACACACTTCTAGTTAGTCAAACAACCTAATCTTGACTAATTAGTTTTAAATTTTCTACTGATAGGATAGTGAATTCGATTTGCCAAACTGTTTAATCTTGGCTTATCAGTAGATAGATTAGGACAAAAATTAAAGGTTCAAACATGTTCAAAATATGAACCTAAGTTTCCAAAGAGAGGTGACTCAAATATGTTCTATTTTCTTGAGTCATAAACAAATATAAACTGGTTCTAAACAGCTCAAACAAGAGTCAAGTCAGAGCTGTAAAGGATGAAGGAAGTGCTTGAATTTTCAGATCCTAAGCCTTCCATTTTGTTTTAATTTTCTGCGAAATAAGATCTATGTGCAGCTTGTTTTTTATTCCATAGACCAGCATCAAGTTAGACTGTTTAATCCTGACTTGTATGCTTTTTAATTTCTGTTGTAGAATTTAGAGAATAAAGTCTGTTGGACAGTTTAATACCAACAGACAGTAGATTAGGTAGAGAATCATATGGGCTCAACTGCTTAATCCGAGTCCATGGAGAAATAAGAAGTAGAAATAGATTAGTCTTCCTGCTTTCAAAAGAATAAAATGTTGTAAAAGAGTTTTCCAATCCAAGTGCACTCTAATGAAGAAAAAATGTTAGATCAGTAGGATTGGGTAGGTAGAAATATTGTTGATGAAAGAACCATTGTTTTTTTGGCTGCTAATATATTTTCAAAGCAAGATCATCCCAGGAAAGGAAGGGCAACCCAATGGATGAGGCACAGGTCAGCCTCCCAGCGAACACAATGGATGTGGCACAGGTCAGCCTCCTAGAGAATGCAAGTCTGAAGTTCTTGATGCCTTCAAGAAGGCACCATCCCCAAGTGGAGCCACTATTAGCCACCTATAAAATTTGTTATATCAAAAGGTGGCTAAGACTTTTTGAGCCTTCAAGGAACTAATTTTATTGCTAAAAAGTGTTGGCTCTTGAAGACTCTTGAAGGCCTCATGCCTCTATCCAAAATCTTCATTTTTTATTTCCATTTTATACTCTATAATTTCTGCTAAATTCCAAGAGAAAGACTGCTGTAAAACCATCATTTCCCCCCCCCCTCTTCCAAAACTAACCTTCATTTTTCTCCCCTTTTTCTCCATAAACTCCTTTATTTTTCATGATTCCTCTTCTCCCATTCGTGAAAATCCTCTTTACATAGTTTAAAACTCATTTTAAACTATACCGAAACCCCCAAATCCATTGAAAACTCTAAAAAATTTCATAAAAAACAAGTTTTTTGTTACCATGGACTTAAGCCCCCTTGGGCTAAGTCCTAACCACTTCCCCACCATACGCTTTGGGGCTGGAACCAAGCGCAAACCCTTTTCGGCGCTTATCGCATTGAAAAAATCCAAGTGAGCAAGTATTTGTGCCATTACAAAAACTCCAATGCGATTAAGCCTCGTGTTTTATAAACCCCGATCATATTATTTTTCATATAAACCGTGAGGCCACCTTCCGCGCTTAAAACCTTGTAATAATCCATTCCCAATCACCTTTTTTCTTTTGTAAAGTCATAAAACCCATTTATCCAAAGTTTTGATCTAATGTGCCAAAGTCACATGTTAAATGAAAATGGTTAGATTAAAAAGACTCGATCGCGCAATCGCATTGGAGAAATTCACAATGGGTTTATTGAATGACCCGCATCAAACTTTCTGATGCGATTGGGTCATATATACATAAATTCCGCCCCTCGCCTTTCTACTCCATATAACTTTCATCCGGGACCAAGTGTTAAAGATCCCAAGGCGCTCAAATCGCATCGCAAAATTTGAATGGGTTGATTGAAAAGCCTGAGCCCAAGGCTCTGATTGCAATTAGCTCTTTGATATATATACCCTGGGCCCATCATGTTCCATATAGCTAAAGGCCCCGCAGTTGGGCGCCTATCCACTTCATATGTATAAAACCCGCCCCCAAAACCAAAAACTTCGTATAATATTAAACTTTGGGTTTTATAAAGTTTTAAAGGGTTTTCCACCGGTTCGCTTTAAAATAAATCCCCGCCGTTGATCGTAAGCCGATCAAATGGCCAGCGCTCATCGCATCAGAGTTTTTCATCGCATGCCTTGGTTTGATCCCTTCGATTGGCTAACCCTCCGATTCATCCCCTGCTACATCGCATCGCAAGTTTTTTGCCGAGCGCATTAACATGATTCCTCCGTCGATTGCGATCCTCCGATTGGATCTGGACCGTCCACGTGTCCAGATCGGACGGTCCCAAATCATTCTCATCTTATTCTTCCCCTTGCTCTCCTTTTTTAACCTCTTCTACACAGATCTCCACCGTTGGATGCTGCCATCCAATGACTACGCTCCTCCCCACATCCTCTGCAGCAATTAAACCCACAACGCAGGATTTCTTGATATTTTGTGTGTTTTTGTAGGATTAATGGTTTTCCATTATGTTAAAAGAAAGGGCCAAGGGCCAAGAATGATGATTCCCACGCCTTCGATTTATCAAAGAGAACCATTCACAGGGCTCTACTCCATGTCTCGTTATTGCTTCATGAGGCAGTGATTCCATACGAGCCCTGCGTGGCCCTGCACATCGACAAGACACTGTGTTATTAAATCACGATTAAAAGAGTATCAGTGTTGAAGACAGAGCACAGCAGAACAGAAGATTGAGGACCGATTTGCGTGAATTACGGCTAATATTGATTATCAAAATCCTAATCCCCCACATTAAAACACAGTTAAAAGAAAATCATAAGTGTCTAACAGACAGAAAGGCCTCCACCGCCACATTTGAGGCGAATTGATTCCTCCCAGCTACCATAAGTACCACCTGTGCCTCAAAGCATTCAAACAGAGGCCGAAGTTATTGTTCAAAATCAGATATTCACCTCAGTGCAGCCAGAGGGTTACTTCTGCAAGGAACTTAATGCAAAAAATGTCTGCAGAGTTACTCCAACATGAAAAAGAGCCTCAAAGGTCAACAAAATCTCCCACCGAGCTTAATTCATAAATGTAAATCAATTAATATAGTAGCACACCTTTAAAATTCTCCATCGAGCCCCTCAAAGGCCGAGAAGTGATTAATCTGTATTAATTGTCCTGAGAGATCTTTTATCAGATCTCACCTCCTCATTCTTCTATAAATACTTCTATAGAAGATGAGAAATTGTTGGTTGCAGAACTTTGAAATACATTTGAGCTTAAACTTCTGATTGTAAATAGTGTTCACTGGCCCTTGGAGCTTTGCTTGTGATAGATTAGTTAGGCTGAATAGAGAAGATGATTGCTGAACTGAAACATTGGACCTGAAGACTGTAACCGGTTTGACATCAATAACAAGATGTTTCTTGGGATCCTGGTCTATATCACTAGTGAAGTGCCCATTTCTTTGTTATTTTTTTCCTTCTATGTATGTCATATTGTTCACTATTCTCTGATAAAGAATAGCATTTATAGAGTTAGGATTTATTGTTTACCAGTACCCTTCTCTAACTGGTAAGCTTTGTCTCATTTTTTTCCTCCAATTTGTTTATTTAAGAATGATTCAATACAATTTAAGCAGTTAGGAGTGTCGGCGTTCCCTCGTCCTACTGTTTGCTTTAAACATTATTCTTGAAAGTTATTTTCATCATTTTCTTATTAAAGTTAGACTAGAAAAGTGATGGTTTGCTCTGTTTCTAGTTCCTTTTCTCCAAAGGCATATTTTGAAGGTTTCCCTTGGTGTTGGCCGAAAGCATATTAGGTTTAAAAGTACCTTATCTGATCTTAGGTTACGCTTTGTTTCTCTTATGTGTTTTCATACTTTCTGAAGGTAATTATGCGGATTACTGGATTGTTTGTCAATTAAACTGCTTTAATACGAACTCGCCCAAGAAGCCTATGGTTAGCCCTGTTCTTGACTAGTTTTAAACAGTTACTTAAGAGGCTTTTCTTGTTTGGACTGACTATAAATCCCTTGTGAAATTATTTTCAGTTTCCACCCCTCCAACACTTTATTTTTTCCATTCCATCATTTTAATCTCAATAATCTTGTGATATACATGACTTGCCCCTTGGATCACTCTTGATGTTGTTGCTCAATTAAAGCCCTGTTATGACTCCATAGCCCAATGGACTAAAAACCAACGTTATATCTATCTTTTAGCTAAAGCTGTTCTATTTTCTTGCAACTTCTCACCTTTGAAACTCTTTGCACTTAGAACTTTCCCCTCAAATAATATTCATGCTCAACCATCCAAAAACAAAACAAACCCTTGGCCTTCATAACTAGCCTAATATCGTTACCCAAACTTCAAAGACAAATCCATCTTTGCACCTATTGGAGAGATCCCTCTCCGGATTCAGGAGGGCTAGATCCTAGAATCCCAAAGTGGTTGAAATAATGTTGCTTCTGCATTTTTAGTCTCACCAATCTGCTAAAATTACAGATTCCTAACAAATTCCATGCCCAACTTTCATTTGTTAAGATTTTATAGGAAACATGTCAAGTGTCAATATAGTCAATATAGTTCACTGCTGTCTGATCTGCAATTTTGTTAAGCTCTTATAGATACCAAGTGTCAATATAGTCAATATAGTCCACTACTATCTGATCTCCAATTTTGGAGTGTTGGTTATCTCGGTTGTCTTAAATGGATGCGAAGTTTGGGGCAACAACATGTCAAATCATAAGTGGAGAGAAATAGAAAGAATTCAAAAGTACTTAATCATTAGTAATCTCAAAGTCAAGACAACAATCCCAATTCAAAAGTACTTAATCATTAGTAACCTCAAAGTCAAGACAACAGTCCCATATGAGATCCTGCTAGCTGAGGCTAGAATGTTTCCAATGGAGGCTTCAACAATCATTTGTTTATTAAGTTATCTAAAAAAGGTGGAAAACATCACAACGTTGGCCCAAGATGATTTACGTTGAGGAGATAAAATACAAGAAGAAAATGTGGACGAAACTAAATGAAAAATGGATGAGAAAATGGGGAATTAATTGGCAAGATTGTCCTAATTCTAAATAGGAGAAAAAAAATTGGGTGTTTCAAAAAATCAGGACTGCCATGTGGGAAAAATAGGTTGGCAGAAAAGAAAAGAAAAAGCGATATATGTCAAAAATTTCAACCCATCACAACTGCATGAAGAATGACTTATTTGAGTGCGGCAATCAAGGGAAATGCTAAAATTTTAATAGCACAACTGAGGGCATAATATTACCATCTTAGGTGCGATAAAAGTAGATGGATAACCCCCAAGGAAGAATGGGAAGAAAGAATTTGTGTATTTTGCAGGACAGGAGCAGTTGAAACTGAATGGAACTTTATCATTGAAATTCTAGCTTATGAGGACATATGTAATCAATTTGAAAGTGGTCTAAAGGTTGAAAATTTGAGTACATTGTTCAAGGAGGCAAGGCTTCACAAAACTGTGAATTTCTTGATCAAAATTCACAACAAAAGAGTTGTTCTAGAGGGAAACTTGAGAGTGTGATGTCTTGTATGATGTAGAATGTGGATCCCTGATAGCCTCGTGGAAGTTATTAAAATATATAATATCATATCATATCATATCATTCTCGATGACTTCTTTCGGGTGGGAGGCAACGACCTGAATTGTTGGAAAAGCCTCCAAAGAACCGGTGAATTGGTATATTTGTACCAACAACAATTATCATGTCCACATCATCAATCAGAAAGGTTCGAGAATCATCGATGCCATTACCCACCATACCCACTATCACAATTGTCATCTCAAATTTATGTTGAACCAAAAACATGAGGAAATAAGTTTTCTTTGTACAATGCTTACTACTGCTATAAAATGAAATGAGTTCCACCCTCTTTGGAAATAACATTATTAGTATGCTAGTTGTCTCTTGTAACTATAATATTATTTTTAACTCTAATTAATTTCAAAATGGACATTTGTGTTTGGCTTAATGGAGTTTGACATGTAAAATTTCCTACCAAATCTCCATTGGTAGACATAAAAAAAATAAAGTGTCTTCACTCAACCATCTATTTCTCTTGTTTTTTCTTAACATGGAATTCCTAATGTTCTTTCTTAGCTCCTCTTTTTTCAATGTATTTTACTACTCAAAAAGTGTCCTCACTCAGCCATCTCTGATTTTTTCTTAATATGAAATTCCCAATTTTTTTTCTTAACTCCTCTTTTCTCAATGTTTACTACTTAAAAATCTCAATCATAACAAACAAAAAATGTTTTTTTAGCTACTCTTTTTTCAATATATTTTACTACTTAAACATCTTAATCATAACAAACAAAAAAATGTTTTCTTAGCTACTCTTTTTTCAATGCATTTTACTACTTAAACATCTCAAACATGGAAAAAGAATGTGAAAACGTTTAAACACAATCAAACAAACCAACAAGAATCAAACAAGGCAGAAAGACCAGCAACCAACCAATCATAAGCAGGGATTTAGGGAAAAAAATCTTGATGAGGGGTTTATCAAATTTTAGGAATTGAACAATACGTGAATCGAACACACAACCATATTAACTGAAGTCAGACGTCCTACCTTTGGGCCACGGATTTATGGATGACCACCCTTTTTCCCTATAATCTGTCATGGATTATTACTATAAAAATCGACATATGCTACAGTGCGGTGAACGTGGATCGAACACGTGACCTTTAGATCTTCAGTTTGACGCTCTCCCAACTGAGCTATCCTCGCAAATTTTGTTGAAGCCCAACTATTCAACCCCACTCTTATAGGATAAGTTTGTTGAAGCCCAACTATTCAGCCCCACAAGCTAAAATTAGACATTATTTGAAGCTTTACTTTATTCTCTCACTAGTACACAATAGCTAATTAGTTACTAAAAAAATGACTAAAATTTGCATATAAACGACTATTTTTCGGTCGGTGACCAATAGTAGCTAATTTACATTATCTTATAACACGACCAACTTTTAGTCGTTTTTAGCTTAGTCATTAATTGGTTATCTCAATTTTGTTGTCTAGTAGTATATTTGGTCATTAATTTAGTCAGTGATTTAGTCATTAATTTAGTCACTGATTTAGTCATTGATTTGGTCATTGTTTTAATCATTAATTTGATAATTAATTGTGACAATAATGACCAAATATACAACAAAATATATTACTATATAATCACCTGAGAAAACCAATTAATTACCAAAGAAATATGACCAAAATGTTGGTCGTGTTATAAGATACTGTAAATTAGCTTCTAATAGTCATATATATGCAAATTTTAGTCATCCTTTGAAACTAATTAATGACCAAAGAAATATGACTAAATTTTTTGTCGTGTTATAAGATACTGTAAATTAGCTACTAATAGTCGTATATATGTGAAATTTAGTCATTATTTGTAATCACAAATTTATCATCTACAGTGGTCATTTATCATTTTTTAGTAGTTTCATATTCATTATATAAACGACTAATTTAGTAGTTTATATTCATTTCATTTACTTTCATTAATAATCATTATAAATGACTAATTTAGTAGTATATTTATTTTATTCGTGTTCATCATTAATCAATATAAACTACTAATTTAGTAGTTTTAAATTTATTTTATGTGTTCATTATTAATCAACATAAATTAATTTGTATGATTTAAAAAATATCATACAATGTGCATGTTCATCTAATATGAAAACATAAAGTTGCATATGTTAATTACAATGCTAAACAATAACAAGTGCAATTATAAATAATTTCAACCACATAAATTATATCATATGAAATGTTAAAGTCTTACAATGAGTTTCCAACTTAATATTGGTTGGACTACAATTTACACATGAAATGATGTTTCATCACTTCAAAACATTATCATTGTGTTGCCAAGGCATTGCACATGAATTCACAAACTCTGAAGACCTGACCATCAATATCTATATGTGTGTCTTATGTGGTATATTGGCTCTAAGGGTATCACCAGACCAGTTATCTTCTCTCTTTTTTTACATTTGTTGCTCTAATGGTATTGCTCTCCTCTTTCTTCAATTTCTTCTTCTTACCATCAATACTGAGTTCATTTTCTGAAAACAAAATAAAATACAATGCAGAGTGTAAGACATGAACGACAATGAACACTAGAATATGAATTAAATTTGAATATAAATAGTTTATACAACATATACCTCAACATCAGCAATGTCAAAGCCATTTTTCCCCATACAAGTAAGAAACTCGAACAAATTTTCTTTAGTTGAGCAATAGTGGCCACTATAATGTAGCCAGATGACCTGTATAAAAAAAGCAAATAAAATGTCACAATATATAGAAAAGAACACCTTGGTAACTTAGTATTCAACCTTCAGGGAAAGCTTAGGAACAATAATGTCAAGTAAGTTATATGTTAAAAAACTCAAGTTGTAGATAACTTGTGAAAACAAATAATACGAGGTGTGATGTTTAATCCTTGTCATTTTATTCGCAAAAACATTTTATTTCCTAACACATGAACTTGGTCAAGTATATAAACAACATGTGCTCAAATAACAACATGAAAGTAAACTTTTTTGATATTCATGAAAATATTTTACCACAAAATAGCTATAAGAATTCCAATAAATATCGTGTAATACTAGTTTCATCTTCAAGCTTTGGTTTTTGTTTAAATGGACATGATACCAAGTATTTTCAATTTCACAGTTAAACAACAAAACAAAATCAAAAGAAACGTCCAAAATACAATCAAACAATAAGGAGAAGATATCATGGAATGAAAATTGCAATTAAAAAAAAAAAATTTACCTGTCCACCGATGTCGTGCCTAGCATTCGTAAAACATTTGCTTGCCCAAAATAACCCTGAGGTGAAATAATTAAAACATTAAAAGCCATATGAATTCCTACTAGAAACATTTCCAAAGTTGATGGCGCATGTGCCTAAAGGATCTCTAACAACAAATGAATCATATTCAAGACGTGTTATGCATTGTCTCCCCATATTGCAGGTGAATTCACCAACTTTGAAGACTTGACCATCAGTCTTTATGTGTGTTTCTTATCAAAGATATTGGCTCGAAGGGTATCACTAGAACCGTCTCTTCTCTCACTCTTTTTGCATTTTTCGCTCTAGTGTTATCGTTCTCCTCTTTCTTCAATTCGTACTTCTTACCATCAATAATGAGTTCCTTTTCTGAAAACAAAAGAAGATACAATGCATAGTGTAAGAAATGAAAGATGATGAACAATATAATATAAACCGAAGTAGACTATAAACTATTTGTACGACATATACCTCAACATCAACAATGTCAAAGTCAAATTTTCCCATAAAAGCAAGAAACTCGAACAAGTTTTCTTCAGTTGGGCGATGGTGGCCACTATGTAGCCAGATGACCTATATAAACAAAGAAAATAAAACGTCACCATAAAAAAAACACCTTACTAACTTAGTATTCAACATTCAGGGAAAGCTTAGGCACAGTCATGTGAACTAAGTTACATGCTAAAAAACTCGAGTTGTATATAACTTGTGAAAACAAATAATATGAGATGTGATGTCTAATCATTGTCTTTTTATTCACAACAACATTTCATTCTCTAACGCATACACTTGGTCAAGTATATAAAAAACATGTGTTGAACTAACAACATGAAAGTAACTTTTTCTAATAGTCATGGAAATCTTTTAACACAAAACAACTAAAAAGGTTTCAATCAATATCATGTAATACTAATTTCATCTTCAAGCTTTGGTTGTTTAAATGGACATGATATCAAGTACTTTCAATTTCATAGTTAAAAGACAAAACAAAATCAAAAGAAATGTTCAAAATAAAATCAAACAAAAAAGAGAGAATAGCATGGAATGGACATTGCAATTATAAAAAAAATACCTTTCCACCGATGTCTTGTCTGGCATTCATAAAAGCATTTGCTTGCCCAAAATAACCATGACATGAAAGAATCAAAACATAAAAAATCATGGAAACCCCTCCTAGAAACATTTCCAAAGTCAATGGCTTAGGTACCTAAAGGATCTCCAACATCATACGAATCATATCCGAGACATGATTTGCATTGTCTCCCCATCCTTTTTCCAATCACATTTCTTGTAACCTGCCCACACCAAAGTCAAGTAACAAATAGAGTTTTTGAAATATTTACACAAGGAGCAAGATGTGCAAGTAGAGTTTCTAAAATATGAAGCAAGGTGCAAGTCTTCAGCGAATTTGACAAATAATTATAAGATTAAAAATTTTATATGGTGGATGAAAAGCAATTGGAGGTAAAGAACGTGTTGATGAAAAGTAGTTGGAGGTAAAGAACACATCAAATACAGAGGGCCATTGTTCCATTACGAAAAGATGATAGAATAAGACTATGTCATGTTGATCTTATTGTTGATTTATTTAAAAAGGTGATAAACATATTCTAATGTCTAAGTTTGAGATTTGCAAATATTTCCTTTCCAGACTGAATTACTATGACTTTCCATGATATGAAATCAAGTATAGCACCTTCACTGTTTCTCAAAGCCACGAAATATAAAATGAGAATAAGTACAAAAGCAACAAACATATACCAAATAGGTAGTGCCCAATTATAAATTGAAAGTAATATATTGACTCATAACTTGAAACTTATGCTGACAATTTCAACCATGCATATTACTTTTTCAATAATATGTGGCTTATGTAGAATATAAGTAATAAATATATGTTGAGATATATTCTAAGTAAATATTGTTAGACTATTAAAAAAAAATCTTGTGTCTAAAACAAAGTACCGATAATATTGTAAGCATTTGCCAATTTGTTTAGAGTGGCCTTTCTTATTTAACCATCATGTTCTATTGTCAGAGTAGCAACACTGTTAATTTTGGTCAACTAGGTCCAAACTCTAGGTTTCTCTACTCATATGATGATGATTATATTTTTGTTGGATTCCTCTTTCTTAGAGGTGCAAGATTGATCTAAAGATCATCTTGTTTGGATGAGAACATATATTTTGATTTTATTTTCCACACATGTGCTACGACGGCCAGATTTGTAATGTAGGGTCATAAGCCGAATAGATGTGTCACACACCCTCACTGACTGATATAAATTGGAGAGATATGATGTCCATTTCATCATCATCTCATCACACACATTCCTCATGATCTGATTGGTTCGTATAGCCTATAAGAGACTTCTCTCTCTCCCACGTGTGAATATGGATGATGCCAGAAATCTGGATGTCGGAAATATGGATTCCGTAAATGGATGCCATAAATATGGATGCCAGAAATGATGGCGGAAATGGATGCCAAAAATATGGATGATGTCCAAAAATCTGGATGAGGGATTCTTTTGTTAACTTGCGTTGACTTTTGGAGCTGTCTTTGAGGGGTGTGTGTGATGCTTGGAAGGTTGGCCGATCTGATGTTGAGAAAGACTTTTTTGGAGGATGCATCCTATTGAATTTCGTAACACACATCACTCTCTATCATTGCTGGACAAGAATAATTGTAAAATCTAATCTACATTATTTGGCTTGTCTTTTGTTGATCTATTATTATGTTCTATCGGAATTTTACTTCAATGTTTATGTGTTGAATTGGGCCTATAAGAAAGATTAAAGTAAAATTGCATTAAGCATATAGAACATACCATGTTTATATAAAATTAACATGGTATCAGAGCTGAGGTGAAGACTAGTGTGAAAAGAAATCACCGAAGAAGAAGTCTTGTCAAGGACCAATGGTCTGATGATAAGTTGACTGACAAGTCTACTTATCATGCATGGAAGATGTCCTTGGATTTGGTATTAGAAGATCAAGATTTCATGGACTATGTGCAGGGGAAGATTCATGAGCATCCATCATATTTTATGAGGCTCACAGAAATCAGGAATGATCTCCTTGCCATAGGAGAAGTAGCTGATCGAGAGCTCGTCCTCATTGCTCTTGTAGGACTTCCTCGACACTGGTATGTATTTAATACTACGATTCTTAATAATAAGATGATTCCTGATTTTGATGAATTGTTGACTAGATGCACTCAAGAGGAGACAAGAATGATGGAGAGAGATCATCCCTCTAATGGAAATAGAGGTGACCCTACTACCTTCGCCGCTCATGCAAAGAAGAAGAACCATAGTGGCCCGAGAAATCAAAACCATGGTAGAGTTGGGCCAAAATGAAGGAAGGGAAGATGTTGCACTTGTAACAAGTCTGGTCACTATGCAAGAGAGTGCCCCAATAGAAGGGACTATTCCAGGGATGATAACAATGACAACTTCATGGGGAATGGAAATCAAAGGAACAACAGGTTCAAAGGAAAAAGGAAGGCTCCCTCTGATCGTAGTGGAAATGGGAAACCTTTCAATAGGTCTAGAAATTCCAGGTACGGTGAGTCCAATGTTGTTGATAATAATAAAAATGAATATATTCTTGTATCTGCTCTCTGTGTTACATCTCCTCCCGACACCTTGGATCTCTGGTTAATTGATAGTGGTGCTTCAAGGCACCTCGCTGGTTATAAATAAGCCCTCTCTGATTTGATTGAGAAGGATACTAATTTATAAATTATCCTTGGAGATAATGCCACATATCTCATGAAAGGGATAGGGACTGTGACCCTTCATCTATCTCAAGGTCAGGTCGTCTGTTTACAAGATGTGTTGTACGTACATGATTTGAAGAAGAACCTTATGTCTATTTCGGCAATGGAAGACAAAGGGTTCAAGGTGGCATTCGTTGATGGAAAGGTACGCATCTGGAAGAGGAACTTCAAAGAAGCTCTTACTATTGGTTTTAGAGTTGATACACTCTACTCTGTTGGAGGAAGTCCATTGGGGGATATGTGATGTGATACAACTGTTCAAACAGTGTTATGGCATCGAAGGTTTGCACACCTTCATTACAAAGCCCTTCCTGAAGCAAGGAAGGTGGTGACGGGGATGTCCGAATTTAAAGATGATCATGAAGGTATATGTCAGAATTGTACCGAAAGGAAGCATACAAGGGGATCATTCCCCTCAAGTGTCATAAAGACAACTGATATCTTGCAGTTGATACATTCTGATTTATCTCGTATGCTGCCCGTGACATCCTTGGGAGGATGTTCCTATTTCATGACTTTTATAGATGACTTCTCCCGCAAGACCTGGATATATTTCTTGAAGAAGAAGAAGTTACAGGATTGTGTTTAGTAGTTACATGATTGTGTGAAGTGCTAAGTATAATAAGTGTTCTCAATGAAGTAATGCAGCACAAGTAAGGGTATCATTAGAGTATGAAAATGGTGGACTGTTCATCGAAAGGAAATAAGACGTGTGTGTATGTTGAAGACCAATGAGCAAGTTAAAGTGAAGGTGCAAGGTGTGCACATGATATTCTATAACAAGGTGTTGATATCTCAGTAAGGA